>JARQST010000399.1:3618895-3709881 GCA_030142225.1 Pachycephus smyrnensis | reverse complement strand
AGACAGAGACAGAGACAGAGAGAGAGAGAGAGAGAGAGAGAGAGAGAGAGAGAGAGAGAGAGAGAGAGAGAGAGAGAATTTATTCTATTTCTGTATCAGCCTTATAGTATAGGCTGTCAATAATCAATCTCAAGCAGACCGATAGTTGCATTGAACAATCGAGATGGAAAAGACGAGATGGAAAAGGAAATCACATCATATTCGAATGAGTGGAGAATAATAATAGGAATTGGCATTATGTAGTGATTAAGAAAAACGTGAACAAATGCAAAACCCTCTATTGCTGAGAATTAGTAAGATGATGGAGTAGCCTTTTTTGAATTTCCTATTGAAGTGCTGAAATTACGAATTTCAGCAAGCAACACGTTCTGAAAAGTGGGCAAGAAATATAAAAGGAATGATGGTTAAACTAATTAGTGCAGCAGGCAACGATGATGAAGTCGTGATCCATACTGCGAATACTGCGATGCTCAGATGCAGATAACAAGTGTAAAGACGCTGCGATGGTAAGAGGGAACATGTGTGTTGGAATACTTTATAGATTAATGTCCCTAAAAAGTACAGTCTCCTTTACACAACCTTCTGAGAAATTCATTCTCTAAGATAGGATATAGACTATCTCAATATAGCAGTAGAAAAAAAATTGCACATAGCATGATGTCGAGAAACTGAGATAGCAGGTGAAGTCAGGCATTTTACGAAAATAGAAAATGACGAGAATAGTAATTACAATATATATAGAATATGCTATACAGGGTAGGACGGAAATCGTAGTACAAATGAAAAGAAGGTGATTTCTCATGAGAAAATAAACGACTATGAAAATCTGTCGAGTACGCGTGTACTTGACTAATTGTAAGTCTCAGCTTAGTGGATCTTGCTACAGACCACTATCTTCTTTCATGTTTGTATACAGTGTTATGATTCAAAGTGATTTGTAACCAATTCAACCAGTATTTAAGGCTCCAATTACTATTCACTTATTGTTAATATGAATTTCCTGTACTGTACCTTGCCATTTTGATAGCTTGATCAAGACAAACTGATAGTGAATATCAAACGCACCGAATCATAAGATAGTATACAAACACGAAGGAAAATAGTGGTTTTAGCAAGATTCACTAAGCCGTGTCTTAGTCAAGTGCACGCGTACTCGACAGATTTTCAAAGTCGTTTTTCTCAAAAATGAAGCCTGACAGAGAAAAAAAATGTATCCTGCAATTTCGATTTATTTTTTCATGTTCACGATTCACTTCCTTTCCGATTTTACTACGATTTCCGCATCACCCTGTATAACATATTTATATATGTTATATAATAACAATAATGTTATTATATATATAGGATATATATTATATAATAACAATAATGTTATCAATTTAACGTCATATTTCAATAACTAATAAAGATATCGACAAAATTCAAAAACGCAATTGCTCCGCTTGATTCAACGAACATTTTATTATTTAAAAAAATGTCTATATTTAACTCGCTTTCCTTAGTATTTATTTAATGAAAAAAATGGTAATAACAGAAAATCGGATTATTTTGTGGAAAAAATAATCACCCATTCGTTTTTACCATATCTCAAAATGTAAGAATCAACAAAGTTATCGAATGGATCCTAGTTTAGACACAGAAATATAGTCAGTATATGTATTATATAGATTGTATCTATGTTGAGAGATATTTAGTTTCTCAATTTGATAGAAAAGTCAAAGATTGAGCGTATCCGAAACTCATATTTATAGATCATAAATATAGCAACGCTGATTCGATAACTTTCCCCATTGCTCCATATTCTAAATCTAGCTTTGCGAAATTTAAATTAAGCAGATTCAAAATTTTCAACGCGCCCTTATAAAATATTAATAACAAATAAAAATTGTCGTAATTGTCGAGACAGCCTCGCTATATTGAAAACGGATTAGTCAGGTTTATATTCATGAAATTGTATTAAATAATATATGCTAATTTATTCCCAGTTTAATGACATCTATTTTACATGGAATATAAAACGTAAAGCAAAAATTTCTAATTTTATACCAAAGCTGTGATATAATTTGAAACAACATGATTATAACCGATGAAGGGTATACCAACAATTTCATATTTCAGAAAAGCAATTATTTGTTTGCATAATTCAAAAATAGTTTATCATCGAATAAAAAGTTTCGATATTACGAAAAAAAAATTCCATAGCTGCAAGAAGTATACATAGTATATGTATATTTAATTCATATTGGTATCCGGCTATATATAGATTTAAGCCGTGGGATTCGAGTCGAGACAGAAAAGAAGAACGAAGGGATGTTGTTCGCATGGAATAAAAAGAAGTTGAAAAAGGGAAGGAAGAATAAGTGGTAAAAAAAAGTGAGTGTACGGACGTACATCAATTCTGACGGAATGATTTACGTGGGGGCCATCAATTCCAGAATAACTCGGTAATAACTCCGCTAAAATATTGCGATCCGTCGTGAATAAGTCAGACGCGGACCAAGTTCGATTACATTAGCCAAACTGCTTGAATAACAGGAGAAAAATTGAAGGGCGACTAAGGATTTTTTCCATTCTTATTATTTCATACCTTTCTTGCAGATTCCCATAGGATCACGATCGAAATATAGATATCGACTATACAGAAGTTAAAACACGAAAATTGACAAAATTCCTTTTCGTAGATTATGATATTCGAAAGAAATAAATATGCCAGAAATTTATGTTGTTAAAAAGTTAAAGGGGGCCGTGCGTTCGTATAGCCAGAACTTCTTTGGACTGTTCTCGCGATCGTTACAGTGTTGCCAACATCATTAATGGTCCTGGGTAAACTTTAGTCATCGTCAAGATCATTTGGTAGCGTTATACGCGCTATGGAAAGTTTTCCAACGGACTTGGAAAGTCATCAAACCTGGCAAACTCTCTCTACAAACATCAACAAAGCGATTTCTGCTGAGATAATAGTAATTTTCGCGCACGTAATATAACACAGAAAGTAAAGAGAAGAATCCCTGTGAGTGAATTTGAGCGATCAGCAGTTAATTAATGAATTACGAACGACTTAAGGTGCACTTTGAAATAAGCAAATTGCTTGCAGTATCCAGATGCGTTCAGCACGACAGTCACTCGCACTCATTTCCCCGATAACCATAGGTGATTATCAGCTGTGCAAACGCAAGCAACAAATTTGTAAAATCAATATTTGCTTTGGGCCTTAAAAACACTGTTAATGGATTCTTGAATAAACACAAGGAGGAGTGGCCACGCACACTTTCCACGTTAAATAAGCTTTATCGAACGGCTCGAAAATCTCGCCATTGCTTGCGACCGCTCCTCCTCTCCTTACTGCACTCGTCTTAGAAAACATTTGGAAAACGAGAATTTTATCGTTTCTCATCGATGAATATACACTATAATAAAAGTACTAATAAAGTAACAGACTATATAATAGTCGCTAACGCACGAGCCGATTACTGAGATAATCGTGCGAGAACATATCACTTCAATCAAATTATTAATTTTTTTCAATTATTTCGCTTTTGTTTTGGTGCAATGTTTGCAACGATTATTAATTAATCAATTTTGTGTTATATTCCTTATATAAGAGAACAAGAGAACGAAATTTGACATTTTTCTGAAACATATATGTACGTATAAAAGATAAGGTACACATGATGAAGGGGATGCTGCGCGAAATGGAGAAAAGTTTAAGGTCTTGGAAAAATGTTGACGGCTCGTCATAGATCTTGCCTTGAGACGCGTCCGAATTATTCTCGTCGAGGAGATTGGTGGATTGGAAAAAGACAAGGAAAAGAAAAAAAAGAAAAAGTGAATAAGGGACGGAAAGAAAACGGATGAGAATAAAAGAGAAAGGAGGGGAGGGGGACGTGAGAGACAGGAGGAGAAAAGTAAAGAAAACAGGAAGAATAAGAGTTCGCGTAACAAAATGGGAAGCCTGGCCCATGAAATATGTCCATGGGCGTTTATCAATAGAGAAGGAAATACCTACTGTTTCCCTTCTAAGCCACCCATTCGTATATCGGGTGTATATACGTAAACACCGATAGCAATACCAATTCACGAAAAGTCGATATCAGAAGATATGTGCGTCTGGACGTCTATTTATATGCACAAAAAATCAACTCGTTTATACGTAACACGTATGTGCCTTATGTACTACTGTATGAAAATGACGATGTATGGCATAGAATAATGTTCCCGTTGTAATATCAACGGAATATCTTAAATGTTTCGCTCGAAAGTAAGATTGTTCTGCAAATTTATTGTCATTGGTATTGTTGCTTCGTTTTACTCGGAATTCACAAACAAGAAATACAGCTCGACCATTCGTTTGAACGCAAAAACGATTCGAATTCTCTAATGGAAATAATATTTTATTTGTAAAATTCCTGCCGCTCAACATAAAATATAATTATCTTTGTTGTTTTATAACTCATGATTTGTATTGTTACCAAGCAAGGAATACAAATATCGTTATAACATGTAATCGCCAAAGAATTAAGCACAATACTAGTACGAGCCATTCGATTAAAGTTGTTCAATACGAACCGAATAGTCGAAAATTTATAAAATTCTACAAGTTACTTCGACAGTCTCGAATTCTAAAAATAGGAGAGAAAACATCAGCGCCATAGGAGTATATGCAAATGGTTTTAACTCGGCGGATTTTACAATCTCGCATAAACGCAAATGAATTTTGAAGGAGAGACGTATAGTCGCGTATTAGCGTAACTTTCGAAAACAAGAAACTTAAATACATACTTGTAAATTTATCTATTCTATATATCTATATTCCATTAAAGTGACAGGAATAAATTCGACACTTCCCGAAAGGCCGTGAATAAATTGCCAATTAAAATCGGATTAACAATTAAAATCGTAAGTGCAGGATTAATGCTCAGTAACAATAGCATCGATATGTAAAGCTTAAGTATTCAAAGCTTAATACCTCATCAAAATTTCACCTTTATTGATTTACTTTTTCGTCTGGAATATTAAACACCAGCCCCCAACTATAGGTATACAAGGCATGCGCAGTACGCTCAACCGATTCTCATCAAGATTAATATACGAAATCATATTCTTTATGTTTATCTCATTGTAAGGCCTAAAAGCCGAAATAAAAAACGTTAATTATATATTATATTTAACCGAATTGTATTATACGTCAATTGATATATTATTGAAAATAAGAAACATTAATCGTATCAACATATGGCAACAAGGACAGGATTTAATTAAAGAGGTAATTTACATTCATGATTAATGACATGGAACGTAATGAGTTTTTTTGGCAATTGCAATCTAAGAGCCACAAGATAAATGTGAAAAAAGTCACGTATTCAATTTTTTTTCCATTACGAAAATATGCATTATTTATAACATTAAGGTAGTTATCGCGAGATATCGATTTTCTTAGGAAATCGTTGAAACTCTGCGTACCTATTATTCTATGCTTCTTGAATACATGTGTGAAGTTTCAAAATTATTTACCATCTAGTTTGCGAGATATACGGAATGAAAGTAGCCAAAATTTCACTATATAGATATACCTCGCATGTTAAAATAGCTGTATTTCTTTCGAGATATCTCAGCTTCTAGGTGGTAAAAGTGGATGAAATTTCTAGGAGACACTTCTTTTACATCGAACATTACTACGATGATTTTTAAATTAAAAATCTTGGAATTTCTGAATCATATTTTACTGTATTATTTAAACAATATGTAATATGAAATTGAAAAAATGATGGATCTCTATCCTTCCGCTTCTCTCAAAGATAATACCTTACGCAGGAAATATGTTTGTAATGAACGGTGTACAGGGTGTTCACAGAAATACGAATACTATTATTACAATGCTAGGTGAACTACCTTAACATAGAAACCCGCTTAAAAATATTTAGTCAAATATATCTGTGAGATACAATCAGGCATACAATATGCAGACTTTTCTTTACATTAACAAAGGATCCGTACTATCTATCACTGTGACTGAGGCTACAGCTGATTTACGAGTAAAATGTGAGGTTTGTAAGGGACTCTTTTACGTTAATCTCACAAGACAATGGCCCTTATGAAACATATTTTATTCGTGAGCGGGTTATAGGCTTGGGCAAATCTCTTTATGGACTATATTGACCGTAAACCTGATCTAAACCAAATCTATATTAAGTTAAATCGTACGTATATATATTTATATATAGATATAGATAAGACATAAATATAAGTAAATAAAAAGATTAGATCGAGTATCTAACTATAGACTTATGTATAACTAAAAATTGTTATTTAAAAAAAAGTATAATCAATCAACAGACTTACATGAAGACAACGCATCATCAATATCTTCACGTACGTGTTGGGTAAACCAACTATATTTTTAAAAAATTCAATAACTCTATTTGCCTGTACTCTACGAGGAGAAGTAAATCTGTTTCTCGATAATAGAACCCCGGATCGATCGATCACGCGATTAGTAAGCGGAGCGGAAACTATAGCAAATACAAGTAGAAGTCGTGTTCGAGAAATCTTGAGATCTGCCCGATACTAGTAATATCGGTATCGAGAAGTAATATTACAAAACTTGATTCGCGTCAGATCGAACTTACTGAAGCACGACAAACTTGCAAGCTGTACGAAGAGGCCATCAATGTAATGCATATGTGCAATGTAGTCATGCAAAAAAATTTTATTAATCAGCACGTGTATTTGCAATGTTTATCTACGGTTGCATTTAATATTTAAAATATCTCTTTAATTGGACAAATACGGAGATGAATAGATATTGCATGCGAGTTTCAACGAATTTCATTTCGACAATTTGGATGTATGTGTGTAAGCTCTAAACCAGTACGTAAATATGTGTGTATACATTCCTGGAATCCCGGATACATTTTTCACGCGTAATTAGATCAGTTTTTCGCTCAGACTGTTGTAAAAGTAAGTTTAGAATTTTTTTGACTGGCTGTTTGTCACTGTACCTATCCCTGTACTTTTGGGTTATTGTCTACTTTTGTGACACTTGTCGAAACTGTCAAAATTTTGATCGGTCACTGATATCACTAGATTTTGGCGCGAAAACGAGGGGGGAACTCGCTTTCGACCGCGCCAACTTCAGGTGTCCTACGCGGGATGGGACATACGGTATACGGCAGGATTTGTCCCTATGATCATCCAAATCTTTTACAGTCTTCCTTTTTCTATTTTCTCTTTTCTGTCCTTTCCTTTTTATTTGCCTTATCTATTCACGCGCTTAGAGCATGCGTATTCAGCATCTAAGTATATCACACATAATCAAGCACCGAAATAATAGCATTGAGTTTTTCCTCTCTCCCTCTCTCTTTTTCTTTCTCTTTCATCTTGCTCCCAGTCTCTCAGTAAAATTTCACAGACTGCAAGGCGAACCAGTCATTGCTTGCCAATTGACATTAATGTCACTCTTACTGTCCTTCAGCCTTTTTCATCATGTTGAAGAATGGCGAATGAAAACTTGCCATAGAGACGTATGATAAAAAAATACGACGCAATACAGCATTGCCAACTTTTTACATTGAAGATTTCAAAAATCGACGACTTGTGAGTGATTAATACTCGTTGGCATAATCGCGAAGCGATATGGATATTGATGAACAGAGTCGGTAAGCAGTAATTAACCCTAATATGCATGAACAGGGCCTCCAAGACCCAGTGGCATATCAATAATAGCATATTTATTAAAGTATCGGCTTAATTTTAATGTGCAGCTAAAAATGCTTCAGTTGTACCTATGTTTAGCCATATATATAGAAAAACTAGACATTTCAATAATTTGTGTAAAAAAGATTTAAAATATATATATATCCCTTATTCACATAACCGGGGTGTTTGAAACTCTATAGTAACAGTAAGCTATGTGAAATCAGTTTCTTGAGCATATTTTTTCGCTAGAAAATATTCTTTTGTTTTTTTGGTAATCATCCACTACAAATTATATCTTCCTTTGTAACGACACGAACTGCGACCTACTAATCTGTATTACGAATACCGGCTCAGTCAAAACAAACACCATACGCGAAACAAAGCCGCTCGGTGAACCCCGAAAACTGTGAATTTTGTTAGTACAATTAGTTGGTACAATAGTATTCTCGAGAGTATTTTATTTGGTGAAATTGCGAAGTGACGAGTGTAGCATATACGACTGTTTTACGCTCCCAGCAGGGGTGAATACCCCTTAATAACTATAACTGAATACCTAATTTATCTATTATTTTCCATAATGTACAATCCTTAAATGATATTTTATGAATTTATACTTTAAAACCTTCGTAGAGAGTTTTTCATTCAACGTCTGACCGTAAGGGCCTGAAAGGCCTTGGTTATGTGAATTGAGTAAAATTTATAGTCATGCATACTAGGGTTAAGTGAAATGCGGCGAAGCGAAACGCGAAGCAAGTCGAATTGATACGTCGATAGCCGAGGGGAGCCGAATAAGGTCAAAGGGCTTGGAAGCAAACCATGTGCGGCATCGTAGAATGTACTTGTCAGCAGTCGGGAGTCGGGATGAGTGGTGCAAGGTTAGGATTTCAAGAGGCGTGGACCCAACAGGTGCTTCGGGTTCTACCATAATGCGTACCGCATGTGGAGATACATATACTATATACTATGTATACACGTAATATAATATACATATATTATACATACTATATATAGTGTGTGTGTGTATACATATATACATTCACAGTGTGACGAGGCGTATTTATAAACCACGGTGTATATATGCATACATATATGTATTATATGTATTTATGATGAGCGTCCGGTGCTTATGTTAGATATAAATAGAGACAGATACTATCGAACATACTAAGCATATGGTACTTCAATAACTAGGTTAGTGGCACGAAGTAGGATATCGGAAGTCGGAAGTACCGATGAGTGTCCGAGACATGTTCATCAACACGACCTCGACCCTTGACAACGATCGTACGATGCGAATCGTTCGTGACAAACAGTTTAAGTTTTTCACGGATCATGTATAGCGAATCGTGCGTAAATATAAATGCGGTAGGCTGTCGTCGGTCAGCCGAATCAAACCGATCAATTGTTCGAAATTTCATAAAAATTTGTGTGTATCTATAAAATAATTTTTGACATAGAACGTATAGAGTTAAACAGAAAGAGATGGGTATTTTTTGTTGTAAGCATCGCCTCATCGAAATTTGTAAAATCTTATTTTGAACCTTACGAACAATATAGTGATAAATATCAAAGCGAATACGTACTCCGAAAGAATACTAAATATTTTGTATTAAGTACGTAACAGAACGTAATAGATGCCTATACATAAAGATCAGAGCGACAAGAAAAGGGGATGAGAAAGATCGTGAGCGCGTGTGAGAATGGATGTTGTGCCAGTAGCTGTGAGGCAAAATAACGGCATTGAACAACACGGTTGACCGTAGCGACAAAGCCCGTTCGACTTTATAGCGTTCACATTACACCATATATGTAAACTAATATGTATACAAGTACATAGATACAGATGGAGACTGATGGGCCGATAATAGGTCATGCGCTCGTCAGAGTTCAAAGATTCACTGAAGTATGACAGTGAATCGACCACAAGAAAATTTTTCGGAATTATTACCGTCCCGTGACTTCAACTTAAAAAAAACCTAAACTTATTCCTATCAGTCCTTTTCGGTGTATGTTTAATTTCTGCTTTTACTGGGATTTCTTCTATTTCCTTCCTTCCAATTTTTTCTTAATGCTCTTTCTTTTATCTTTATCCGCAACCTATCCGCGATGTATTATTTTTGGAGCAACCGCGAGAATTCCCGCAACTGTACCAGTGTGCCGAATTACAGCTTTTCATCTTAAATTCTGCGCAATGAGAAAATTACGCTAATTACCTTAACCTCGAGAAGAACAATTACAACGAGATTTGCCTTAACGATCCTCGCGCAACGTGTACACGTGTTGTGTTACTTCGTTTCGAGGAATTTCCTTTCTCCCGTGCGGTGCGCGCGCGCACGCGTACACCAGCAGGAGAGCATTATGATACAACTGCGTGTGCCTATTGAATTCCGAACAGGAATCCAATGTTAAAAGTATCACTGTTACACGAAATTAGAGTGTATCATATTTTTGAACATTACGTGCTTGCGTTGTCTGGTGCGCCTACGCTATTCGTAAAAAGCTGAACGTGATCCCACTTGTTACCTATAAAAAATATGCAATGCTTTGGTCAATTGAAAATTGATTGAAAATTATTGAAAAATCGGATCAACTCTTTACTGTCTCATTTTCTGATATAATCACGTTTGTGTTTAATACGTTTTTACCGTTCGACGTGCTTGCGACACGGGATGTTTCAACACACGACAAAAATAGACTCGACGTGTTTAGATAGTGACGAGCAAATAAACGCTGTTTAGTACCTCTGATCAATATAATTCGCCATTGGATTATTATGGATGTTGGATTGTAATCTCATTTGTAGACTCTTGTACTACAAAATGTTAAGTTGAAAGAGTTTAAGAATTATCATGTGTTATATAAACGATGTTTATGAATCCTAATAAAAGTGACCGAATTAACGAAATTGACATTTCGAATTAGTAGAATAATAATTTTTTATTTTGCCACTGAATTACCCTGTTACATAACGTAAACAAAAATATATATTTCACAGTGATCATTTTAATTAATACTCGTTCCTGCTCTTTTTATTTAATTACTGCTGAATGTCTTTAATTTTTAGTAGTCTAATCTAGTAATTTTATTTAATTACTGCTTTCATTAGCCTATAGGGTTTCCAATTTTTCTCGTGGCGCAACGTACAAGTGTTTCGTCATCTTCAAGAATAGAGGAAAACGAGCAAAACCGTAAAAACGACCGATCATGTCGTTTGTTGAACAATCAGAATAAATAATATATCAAACAATGTTTCGAGATTTCGATCCGTGTCGTGTATTATACTGTAGCATTTTCGGATCAAGATATAATTATTCAATAGATGGATTTCGTCATGTAATGTAATATAATTGAATAATGACGGGCATGTTTTTACCGAGAATTGCACAACGGCGTAAAAGCATTACCTAGCTATTCTATAAGCCGTGCGTTCAAATTTATCTCACCTTTTCTGAACAAATATTTTTATCCGAACTGTCTAAGAATCCAAATCCAATTGAACTTCTTACGTAATTCAATTGTCCGTGAAGGTACATTTTCACGTAAAAAGATTATAAATAAATTATATATAATATATCTATAACTTATATATAAAAAGATTGTATATAATATATATATCATTTATTTTAAAAAACAATTATATATAATATTCCGAGAATCTTTATCTGTACATCGCAATTACATATAAACATCTGCAAGAAGGAACGGTTAAACGTTTAATTGTTAATTACTACATTTCAATACTATAGTGACAAATTCCAGTATCTGAGATACTTTTTGATAAAAAAAACGTTAAAGAGATAGAAAATATGCTCTACTGAAACCCTAACGAATCAATGTCGCATTCCTATGCTTATATACGAATAGAATTTACATTAATTTTTTTACTGCATCGTGATTTTCATATTAATAATTCTTCCACTGCATCTTGATTCTAATCCTCTGCCTCTGTAAGGTTTCTGTTCCATGGATGGATTGTCGTACGACAAATTTCTTGAATTTGACAGTTGTCAAAGCATCACAGCGAGGATTGTGAATACAACGGCTTTTGTATACCAAAAACAAGACAAACTGCGCTTCATGCTCAGCTTGGAGCTGTTCACAAACTTGCTAGGAACATACTCAGAGTTCTTTCTTCTCTCTCGCACTAATAGTTAAAGCTATGTAGCTATCTTTTTTTTAAGAGTTCCAAGTACACTCAGAGCAAGTTTACGAACGGCTCCCATCATTCCGTAGCACGTAATGAACAATTTCATGTGAACCTGAACAAGTTTGCAATCATCGCTATAATGCTTGGGTCCGCTGTCAAATTCAAGAAATTTCTCCTACAAAAATATATCGATGGAATAGAAAACTAATAGATACCGAGGATCAGAACCAAGATGCAGTAGAATAAATAATGTAAATTGATGATCATCAATCATTATGAGTTAGAGATTATGTATGTCATATTTCCTATTTTTTTTAAATTTTTAACCAAAAAGTATCTTAGATATGAGAATTTTCGATTGTAATTTTCACTTGTAATATATAATTAATAATTTGGCGTGGAATAAACGTTTAACCGTTTCTCAAAATTAAAATCACGGTTTCAGTTTAAATTACTTTAAAATCCGTGATATACTGCCTTGCGTCATATTCCAAACGTTGAAAAATAATTAGCACGTTAATAAAATGCGATAATAAGAAAAAAATCGGCAAGAGGAAAATAAAATACGCAAACGAATCGAGCAAAGTCTCGGCGTTACAACGTTTGAGGAGTGAACAATGTACGCGTGTTGCACAATATCTCGCCGTGCGGCCCGTCGAACAGTTGTTCAAATAATATTGTTTCATCATAAAAGTGGTTCTCCCATTCGAGTGAAAACCACCCACATAAAAACTTTCGTGTAAAAGAAACTCGCCAAGTACAGGAAGAATTTAAAGTCGTCGACTCCAAAAACATATCTCCGAATCAATGGATACATTATTGTTTTGTATACAAAAAATATTGAAATCATATTATAGTGCCAAGTACTTAAGACATTACGTCTTTGTCTAGTTGCACTATCGCATGATTTTAATTATATCTGGAGATTTTGCTGGGATATGTTCATTGCTCTTCTGCGTTATTACTGTTCTTTATAAATTATAAAGATTGCACTTAAAATTTTGAAATATGAATGCTTACAAGCTGCATCGTAGATAGGAAGATATCAGAAATACTCTTCGCTTAATAATGCTGAATCTCAATAAAGTGCTTAAGATTTCTCATGATTTAATTGCCGTTCAATGATTTATAAAACTTTAAATAATTTCTTATCGAGTACTACTTGGCGGGTCCGTGTCGAAATAGTCAGAATACTAAAAGTGAGCACACTTACAGGATTTAAAAATGATATTTCTTATTTAGATGATAAAATAATATAATAATAAATAAAATTTAGATGATAAAAATTCATGATGATAAAATGTGAGCCGATTCGTATATGAGGACAATTTTCCTGGCTGCTCATGATCGACACTGTAAAACATACGTAAACTATAATATTGCAATATTTTGTTATATTAATTTATCATTTATTTAATAATTTTATAAAAAGTAATGCTTGCGTAACGAAATTATAATGAAGCAATACGTATAAACTGTCAGCTCTCTCGTGATCAAATTAATGTTACCAAAATATGTGTTGTTACATCCAGATTACAATAGTCGAATAACAATTATTTTCAATGCAAGTTTATGTACATATATTTCTGAGAATGCGAATTCTTCGTGATTAGTTGTAGATGTGGTCAGACTCTTGTAACGAGTATAACTATAAACCATACATTTGATGTCCTAAATGATGCATCCACATTGCAATGAACGAGCTCGAATAAGAATTGCGAATATTAACCATCTGTCTGCGCTTTTTTGCGACAATTCGCCTTAGTTTGAATGAGGCCTAACATAAGTTTTGAATGATGCGCCTGGCTCAAGTTAAGGGACGGTATTGAAATTACATCAATTAAAATCTGTCTATTTTATTTGTATCGTAGAACTACCTTTAGTGGATATGTTTGTTCTGAACGTACATTAAGGTAGGCCTATACAGATGTTTGGACGAAAATCAAAACCAAATACGAATTATTTTTTTATTTTAATATGTTCCCAAAGTATGTAAGCATCTCCTGGAAAAGTTTCACACTCGTCTGATCATTTTTAGAGCTTTGGCAAAGCCATCTTTTAGCTCGTGAGTAGTGGCCCTCTATACCTCTCGGTGAGACATTGTGCCTGGCTCATGAGCCTAACGGCGCACCGCAGACATTTATTGCAAATTTGTGTTCCTCATAGAGTACCGCAACATGTACAAAATACTTAGTGGATAATATGCGATTTCCGCTATAGGAACACAGGCTACAATAATTGAGTTAGTTGCTAAGTGTTACATTTACAATTTATATTTGATTACTATTGTAATAAGAATTCATTCTAGAACAATAATGTAATACGCGACTGCGCATAGGACAAATACTTTAGCACTTTTAGGCCCGTTTGTTACTTGCAGCATTTGGCGCAAAACGTCTAAATTATTCTTTTTCAGCAGTGATATTACGTACTGTGTTTTCCTAGGTTTACGTTTTGAATACTGAAGATTATAATAGTGATATTCAGATTTTTATGCCGCACGTTAATAGTTGAGTATTTATCAGTGTTTTGTGTTGTGTAAAACAGTGTATAGCAGCATACAACATGGATAAAATTTCTTGCCATTATCATCCAAACAAGAAACGATCCAATAGAAAAGTTATATAATCAAGAAATGCAACAGGATCCCTTTCTAACAGGTACATAATGCAATTGAATGCATTTCAGTTTTCAGATGAGCGCGTAAATGATGGTGTGACTATCAATTCATTTTGCTTCTAGTTGAGGTGCCACACAAAATGCCAATGAATATCTTCATTCGTGTATTTGAAGAAAATGTTCCAAAGGGACATTCATATCAAAGCAACAAGTGGACATAGCAGTCACCAATGTAGTGGCAGTGTTCAACATGGGTTGCACTATGTTTCAAGAATTGATAGAATCCATGAAGGAAAAACATTGATTGATGCTTCCAAAAAAATTGCCAAGCAACGTGATGTCAGATAGAAAAGGAAAAGTGAAATACAAAGTACTACATTGAATAAGAAGCTTCAAAAAACCTTGTTTGAAAAGTCTTGAAAATCTCTGTAAGAAAAGCCGAAGCAGCAAATAAGAAAAAAGAATGGCCTACTTATTAAGCAGAAGCATTTTAACACCATTTGTAATTTTAACACCACCTGTATGTAGTAAAACGTCTTTTTCTCAAAACTACATTTTCACTTCTTTAAATGTCCCTTGCGATACAATTTTGATTGGATTGACTTTCAGTTTTTTTTTACAGTTTAATGAATATATTCTTAACAAAAGCACGTTTGAGTTCTTATGGAGGAGAAAAAAACTTATAGTTTACATGATGTTAACTAGAAAATGTTATTTATTTTTCAATAATGAGAGACTATTACACTCGATTTCTCCATTCAAAAAACGCAACGTAACTGTGTTCAGAATATACTCAGTAATAAGCTCCTACAAGTCCACGTTGAAAAATTAACAACTGTAACGCAAAGAGAATTTGGAAGATTACCATTTCTGACAGCGTAGAAAGGAAGAAGCTTGTATTCTTTGTAAAGGGATATCTAAACGACTTAAATTTTGGTATAGTATCTTATGTACTGATTATAAAAAAGATATGTAAAGTGGAAAAGAATTGAATAAAAATTGTAATTTTAGTTTTCTGTATAGGCTTACCTTAATAGCATATCAATATCATTAATAACATGTTTTACATCCAAATATCACATCTGCTATGTACTTATTTTTCATATTTCCATAATATTATTTTAATGTAACAGCCTTCTATTTGTTTAATAACACCATTCTTCAGAATTTTCAAATACATAAAATAATTTTGCCATTTAAGAATGCAATTCAAAACTATATTTAAATAATAAGTGAGATATATGAAATGAAAGAAAAAAGTTGTGTCTTCTTTACAGAAAATATGCTTGCACCGATATTATCTTTCCTTAATTACCTTGAATTAACTTTCATGCTAAGCTCATTCTTGAAAAACACCTGACTTGTGAATATAGATACTAATTTCTTATATTAGCAGAACTGAGGATTTTAAAATTAATATCATGAACCACATAACAAATGCACCAATTGAGCCACTTGTATTGGATATTATACATAGTGCTATAAAGCAATAAAAACACTATGCTAGCCAAACTTTCAGCAGTGGAAACGAAAATTCCAAAATTAACCTCTTTTTTTATATTATACCATTGACATACCCTAGTCATCTTGAATTCGTGATAATGATATTGCCTGCTTTCACAAATCCTAATGATTTCTTATACGTATAACAGAAGAAACAATAAGAGAGAATACTCTTAATTTAGAAATAAATATTTAACAATTCTAATACTCTTAACCCTTCCAGTGAAGAGTTATTTATGAAACGAAGTAAAATGCGCGTGATCTGAAGCGAAATATCACGGACGTAGCTTATGAAGGGTCAAAACATACGTTTAAGCTTTGAGAGATGTCAAACTTTTGACACATGTGCAGCAACGATGCATAGTAGGTGACAATATTGTCAGCCATATTATTTCACCGATGGTATGATGGGAAACAATCCACCAGCGCCACTACAGTCGGGCCACGACACAGATCCACTTTGCGGGGGCCATCTTCGTACGGACCGAAACGTAAATAAGTCCCCTAAACGTGCAACTGATGTCGCGGCCTGACTATAGTGGCGTAAAAAGGTACTAATGAACGTGCGAAGACGACAACGACGACGACGGAATTGAAAAAAAGCATCTCGCTCGACCTCTCGATACGTCCTGATCATGTGCATCAATCATTTTTATATTGGTGGGAATCGATTGAGAATATTCGAATCCTATGATGAATGCATCATTACATTTTTCTTATGTACAGTCATTCGTAAGATATTTGATTTGAAACACAGGTATAAGAGGGGTTTCGGGTAAAAGTAGCCTCGTTCGTCGGGCCAAGCCTCACGCAGTTTCGGATATGCGTGAACCTGTATTTGGCGCGAGACTCAACCGAGTCTCTTGATTACCTCCGGTAGTAGCGTCTGCTTCTCGCTATCAGGGACTCTCAACTTAAATAAACGTTTTTACATTTTTACTCAGCGCTTACGTAAGCCACATTCCTAACCTCTTCCTGGGTTCACCGGGGACTTTCTTTAATTGAGCATTTGTGTTAGAACAAAATTATCTTCATTTTTCAATCTCCTCAAGACATCTTGATCTTCTTTATACCCTTCCACGTTTAACAACCATTCTTGACATTCTTTTATCAAAACGGAACTTACAATAAATCCTTCTTATCTTAATTCCATTATATCCCTTCACATTGATATTCACCTGTTTTCGATATGAAACATGTCTCGAGTAACGTCACTCATTGGTTTTGGCGATATATTCGACTGTTATCATCCTTCTAATATTCCATAATTTTTATCTATAAAGCAATATGTGGCTACAAGTTGGCGCACACGGAAACCATGCTGATATAAGTGAAGATAGTTGTATACTGGTGACAACATTGGCCTAGAGATTGTCTATGAAGCAATCAATTTATAACCATGACTAAGCTTTCTTCGTGATCAGTTTAAATCTTTTGCCAGAAGTATCTTATGCGATTTTATATATTTCTTAAAACGTTATATTCAGAATGAAATACGTATTTAATTTGCAAAAAGAATCCACAAAAGCAACAAAGGCAATGACGTCGGCAGTAACGAAGAATTTTCAACCTCTTAATCATGACATAGTCTTTTTGTCTTAGGCGATACTACTTTTAAATTACAGTTCTTGCCTTATTTCGTTCACCCGCTTGCACCAAAGTTCGAGCTTATCACAGAATGAACATCTAGGTGCGCGAGACAAGACTTACGACGATAAATTTTTACATGTCAGCCGCAGGATCGCTGCAGGACCCACTTTAAATTCACCCGATTGCCACAACCTTTATGCTTCTGACATTTTAACTTTTAACTGCCGGCTGTTAAAACTTTTATAGTTTCGACTTTATCGCGTATTTGTTCCGCCGTCAAATCAGTTTCAACTTTTGTCGTTTAAACTCTTATGAACCTTCATTGCTTCGGCCTGAGTAGATATTCCTACCTAACTCAATGTTCTTACCTCTCTAACGATACACTGCAGTGTTTTATAATATATCCATATATTAACTATGTACTTATACTTATCGCGAAGAAAATTGTATACAGGATTGAGTCCCACAAAATTATAATCAAGTTAAGACAAACTTTATACTGACAAGAGTTGCCATAAGTTTTGATAGGAGTTATCGTAATTTTATTACGACTCTACTACCATCTTGTTGAGCTCCACTCTATGCTTGTAGTGACTTCCGCTATGTTTGAAGTATATCCCATCTTTACCATACTCCAGTAGAAATCATTACTACAACATTTTTACTACACATTTTCACAGCAGACTATCTAACTACTTATTCCAGTTTAAACACAAGTATGGTAACGTTAATCGAATATGTAGAAACAAGAGTTCATTGAAATATTTTCAAGCGCCACTCGGACGATGACTCGACCCTTGTCCTGTTATACAACCTAGCTGACAACTAATAGTCCAATGATTAGTTCCTTGTCACAAGACCCCTATATCTTTCAGCAAATCCAATTCACTTATTTTACTAGTATAATGCTATTTCGTGTAATTCAGCATTCTCTTTAATGAATCTAAATTAAAATAAATAGAATGTCATTGTGATCGAATCGTTCAAGAGATAATTCTCTCGTGTTTTTGTACTTGATACGCTGCCCTTCGTTGCTCGATACATATTTCCTTAAGTGTTCCTTAAACGATATGGTCGTATAATCCATTCAAGTCGTTTATAGAAAATCACGTATATTCATTTTGAAGATTCACGTACGGAAATAAAAAATATCCAGTTCCTTAACTGCGTGTCGTGCCTGTTGTCGTTGACGTCATCGCAATCTCTGGAATAATGATTCACTAAAATATTAAACATCAAAACTGTATACAGCACACAGACTATGTTCAAATATTCTTGTGAAAACAAATGTATTGCCAGAATGTTTACGATCTTTTAAAAATCCAATGTAGTAACACATACTTTATGAATTTTGAATAGTATGCGTTAACCGGACGTTCATCATATTAAATAATAAGTAATACTTTTATCTTCAACTATTTTCATAAACTTGTAACTATTTACATTATATGAATTAAAAATATATTCGCAGTTAACAAAATTTATAAAATAATTTAATCAACAGTCACTGATCATTTATTTTTTACATATAATACAATATGTAATAAAAAGTTGAGTATCACCGTAAATCTGAGAAAAGAGAGTGTCCCTGCGAATAAATAAGAATGGTGGGATTAGCAACTATAATGCCGAAATACCTGAGCACCTTATAATAATTACTACACGCTATAATATTATATAAAAATAATAATTTTATTATAAACATTAGTAAAAGGTTCATACTTTTTGCCAATATCTTGAACTGTAACAGAATTCTGAAGCGGATAATTGCGCAAAATTGTATTGTCAAATTGAAAAATTAATAATTTAGAAGACGTTATGAAGTGATTATTTAATGTGATATCGATCTGCTTACGTAATAATAAACATTTTATATTGTAATATAGCGCTTTCATAATATCAGTTACTATATTAACAATTTCTCTGAAGAAATATATTTAACGATATTTACGATATTACAAGTTTTTCAAACATTGTAGCACATAAATACATCTAAATAAAACCTTGTCAAAATGCTATAGATACACGGAGAAAAGTGGGTTTGAGTAGTACAGCACTAAATACAATATTGCGTAGGAAAATAACAAGATTCCTATGAAATCGGGAGACTGGTACAATACTTAAAGAATTACTAAAAATGTAATCAGCATTTATTATTTATTTAACTGCTAAAATTCTTCATGTGTCACAGGGTTACTATACTTTCTAGCAATAAGTACCCAGTTTTCTGGAACTGACCGTGAACCTCTTTTCTCCGTGTACTGCAGCAATACGAATCGTTGCTTTTCATTTTTATTCGAATAATTCATACTTAATTGCAGATTGGAATCTTATCAAATTCGGTATGGTGTATGTGCATTGCGAAGAAAAGGAAGTTCCATAAATAAATATATAATATGTACAAAGGCAGCGTCAAAAACGAGTAAACGTTCAATCGGTGGCCATTACCGACGAAAACTGGATTCTAAAACGGTGCCTAATGAAATATAATTTGCATACGATGAAAAATAAAAGGAATATATGCGTCCGTATTAAAAGACCGTAATGATGGAAAATAAGAAATAATAAGAGGGCTTTCCTTAGCGGGATAATCACGTAAGTATATGGTCCGACGATAGCCACATACCCCCCACTCCAACAGTGCATAGAGCACTATCATTACTAGTCAGTAAAGTGGGAACTTTTTCTTTTGCTACGTTAGCATAATGACCATTATTGTTTCGCAAAGTTGAAGTCAGCTGCTCATCCCGCCGCCCCTCTCTCCGTTGTCCGTTTCACCCACCCATGTCATTGTGAACATGTGATACAATGTTGAGAAGTTGAAATATGTTCCACAATTTGCAACCCCTTCTTTCATCTTTCTCTTCCTTTTTGTCAGAATTTTTAATGTTTCATAATATCCGGTTACCTGAATTGTCAATCACTTATATTTAGTGTAGTAATTAACTTTACATAACAATCTTCGTGGAAGTTCGCTTTGTTATTCTGTCTTCGGCGGACATCACGAATCTCTTTGCTCAACTTGGTTGATTGTCTGGATTTGGTTTTTACAAGCTGTTACGATTGTTTGCTAACAGGATCAGTTTTAAAATTCAGAATTGGTTTAATGCATGATATAGTGCAGTATACTCCTCAATAGAATTCGACGAAATATAATAAACTTATATCATCGTACTTCGCAATTTTTTACGCCCTAAACTGCCTTAGTTGCTGTATTATATTCCTTTGCTTTATTGGATGTTCATTGTCGTTCCTTATTTGTCCATAAATTGTACATCTCTCGTATCGATTTTCTTCAACTACACTTACAGCTTGCGGTTCACAGACTGAGATTGATATTACGAATTCTCGAATGAATCAAGACAAAGCCACTGTAGGTACATATTTATGAACAAATTGTAATCTGCTCAAATGAAATACATGGCTAGGAGCGGAGAGGATTCCAGTGGTTAGTAATGCCCGGCATATTACTTTCCTCGACTTTATTGCCCTTCTCGTGCATTGTAAAATGAGTAGAAGACTAGCTACGCGAGCATATAAGGTAAATTTGCGCTAACTCACTTCGAAGTCTGCCATTTTAATCGCACCTACATTTGGACCTGAGGTCCATATACGCTTACACATAAAACACTAGTCGCTACGTATAGGGTAATTTTAATTATACTTTAGTATTATCATAACTTTCGTTCAATGCACTTTTTTTCCTTCTTCAAAAAAATTTTGACAATACCTTTAAACTACACTTTAGCTATTCCTTTTTTTACGATGTCCTCTGACGTACCGTTATCCCAATTCGCACTTAAGGGGACTATGCAGTCAAAACAGTTGAAAATGTAATTGTTTTTTTAGGAATTAATTACACGTAAATGAATGAAAATACATACTTTTCTTTTTGCACAATGTTTATTGGCATTATGAATGAAAAAAATTTTTTTGGTATATATGTATGTGTTAGTATTAACGCTCGTCCTATACAATAATGCTTGAATTTCCAACATTTTGCAACGATTTCTCAGAAACGGAGGTTCTTATCGACTTGAAAGAAATACAGTACTTTAAACAAACATCTCTTTATGAATTGAATCTCGGAAAACACTATAAAAACTTCAGTTTCCTTTTTTTTTATTAATTAGGCTTAGAATTTGTGGGGAAAAAACCAATATTTTTTTTAAACGTCCGTTGTTTGTACAATTTTGCTCTGATTCTTTATCCAGAGGTCTATTCCGAAATGACAAGTCTTAGCAATATCCCGGCCCAAGCTGAATCGAATCGGTTTAGCAGAAAAAATTAAAAAATTGGAACAGACCGCGTATAAAAAAATTGAAGCATCGTTGGAGAAAGAAAAGTTTTTACTTCAATTCATTTACTTGTAATTAATTTGTTAATAAACATTTATATTTTCAACCGTTTCAACTACCTAGTTCCCTTAACGTGTTATCTTATTCATTAAATATACTTTGAAATTTTGTTGATAAGTGACATAAATAGGTACAGTCTAAACACGATATCAATTCCGTATTTAGGGGACTCGTTTACGTAGTAATTCACGAGAAGATGGCCCCTTAAAGTGAAACTGCCCTACTACAGCAAAACAACTCTGCTTCGATGCTTCTGATCGCGTTACTGCGATTAGCGGACTTCGAGTCAACTAACTTACTCGACTTAACCAGTTTCGGATAACTTAAGCTTAGCTCTAAACAATTGTGGATTACGTGCAGGTCGACCCACATTCTTAACTCAAAATTTATCGTTTACGTATCCACCTCTTTCTGTCTAGTTTAAACGATCGCGACAAATTTACTCCCAATGAAAACTATCCCAAAAATATGTATCTTACTCTTTAACCGGAGCTGATAATTCGCATACGTACACATATTTTGAAAATAAATAGCTGATACGTATCTACGAGGACATCATTTTTGCAGAATATGTATATCATTGATCATTTCGTTGAACAATCAATGGATTTTGAAGAATGGAACATTCATACCAATATTGACTTAAGTTTCAAACATGCGAAATGTAAATGCATCTCTATTCTGTGAATTGAATGCGTCTTATTTTATTCGTAGCCAGTTTGTTTTCGCGGAGTATAATACTAAAGTATACATATAAAGGGCGTGCATTCTTAAAGAGTAAACAGCACGTAGACCTTCGGGAGTAGTTAATGGGCCCAGTGTCAGAACTAAGGTTAATTGCTACTAGAGGATCATTCTAAACCCAGCTTAGGATTAACCCGCAATAAAGCCCAAGTTTAGTTTTAGGTTAGGAAATGGAATTTCTTTGGGTGTCGATCGCAATGACCATATAGTCTAAAAAGAAATACGTATATTTACGTTGAAAATTTGATCTGATAAATTTTGATATTTTCACCTAAGCAAAGACTGCTGAGTATATATTCACATTGCGGAATTATCTTCTTAATGCTTATAGCGCGAAGGAGTTTTTTTTTAACGTAAAACCAACGTCCCAGTTATAGATGACGTTTAGCACAAGTATAATCAATACTTCTGTTTCTTACCTGTTATGTCACCAGCAACGTCCTTATCGAATATCGTGTGTGAATATTTATAAATAACAAACTTATCGATACATTCCATTTCTCACACAGACGGCCAGTACGTAGGTGTCATCAAGTTCGTAGTCTTGATAGATCTATCGATTCGTTCATCGATCAATCGTGAACTGTCTCGAACGAGAGAAATCTCCGTCGCTAAGAGACACGTAAAAGAAAGCGAATTAATAACAAGTCATGTTTGAACGTGGAGTATAATTGAAATCGAGAAATTTGCAAGGTTCAGTTTCAATTAAGATTATTTATCTAGTCATCAATTTCAAGCTATCGTTACTCTGTTTATAAACGACCTTTTATTCCGGACAGCAATAGTGAAAGTAAGAGCAGCGACGTAACAGCAGTAGCAGTACATTGGTTTTTCGTGTAACAGAAACATGAGGTTAGTGTAGCAGCTACGCCATTGCCCAACGTGTCACGCCAATGAACGATGACTTCAATGCCTTTTTGGTATCACAATATTTCTTTGCGAATGAGTTCATTCCAGAGATGTGTGATGCAAATCCAAAGAGGGTGTGACATCACGAAAAACAAGTTTGGAAAAGACTTGCTTTCAGAATATATCGAATGGCTCGAATGGCTGAAACGTTCAGCGCTTCGCACGTGCGCACACAATAACGTACATTGTGAGATACGCCTAAGGGACATAAATTCGGAGCGTACATTAGAACTTTAATAGCCGTCATTGTTATGTAGAGAAATGCTGAAGGAGAAGGGAATACTTCTGAGTGGGGAGAGTGAGGAAGTGAGTGAAGAGTGAGAGAAGCTGGGTGAGAAAGTGGGGACACGACGGCACAACACAACGGATTTAATATGGAACTCGAGGAAATTGGATTTAAATAAATTTGAATACTTCTGAAATTAAAGCTCCCCATGATCTCCATAGAAATGTAATAACGCGGGGCGTGGCTCCCTTGTTCTACTTTCTTACAATATTCAGAGCAAGTACCCGCCCACCTACGTGGAGATGCACGTTATTACGCGACTCTGCGCGGTAAACGAAGATGTTATGGAGAGAAGAGGCTCGCGTACCCGAACCAGAAGAACATTGATCCTACATTATAGCTTCAGAATAGAGGGTTGTGTGTACAGTACTCTGGTTAGAAGTACCAACCTCTCTACCACCACCGTCTCCCAGAGGGTAGTCGAGCATACCTCCAGCCCACTAGCTTTCAAAGAACGTTGATTATCCTAAAAAGCTGTCGAGGGAGGGGCTTATTTTCGGTCAACGTAACGTAACTGGCTCTGGTATTTATAATAAAACATGACTAATCTTTCCAGAGCGCGTTATCTAGGCCAACAGATCTGGCATTATTTACACAATCTCAAGTATTCCTAAAATAAACTCGAATCCTGTGCGATAAATAAACACGCCATATTTAATGTTATCGTTTAAAAATCTCATAAAACATTCTTCCTCCTACCCCCTTTGTGCCTTCTCCCACTAGCCATTCTCCCCTTCCTCCAGGACCCTTATAACCCTCATCCCCACTACGATAGATGAGGTTTTCTTTCCCCTTCACGGTGTACCCATGGTCCCTACCCCCACCACCATTATGTTTTTTCCCCTTTCCCCGTGGCCCCTTCCTCTTTCGTCCCCTTTCATCCCACCACATCATGTACAGGGTGCGATTTAACCTGGCTTGTCTCTTTTTCGGGAGGAAACGTTTACATTACCAGCTGGGTGGTCTTTTTGCAGTATGCTTTTATTTTTTTTCTTGCCTCTATTACATTGTTGTTTGCTTAAACGTTTTGCCTTTTGAATTTAGAACGAATAAGTGCTAAATTATTCACTCGGTGGTATTGGTCAGGACATTACGGAGCCAAAATAAAGAAAATTAGTATATTTTGATTTATCGCGCAATCCGGAACATCGTGCTAGAAGAAAGGAGGAAGCTAAGTTATTGGTGTCTCTTGATCTTGCAGAACAAACTTAGGAAGCACACCCGATGCAATTACCGTTCCGTCAATTGTTCTAATCTGTCAACTCTATCAAAGTTAGCCAATAGACCATAATATCGCGGTCGGTTTCGATGCTTCAGTTCTCCTAGCATCCCTCTTTGACTATATTCTTCTCATGTACCAAACCTGTTTAAGATTTTAGAGCTGTCACATTCAGTTCACATTTACGCGAGTCTCACTTTGTCTCACGGCAATACGAGACTACCCGATCACGGTTTCAAGCTTACTAGCTAGAAATGTTAAAAGTATTCCGCATACACAATAACGTAATCAAAAAGTTATTAATGCATTTTAAAGACCTTGCAGTGTCATCTGAGTTCACCCGAGGGTCACGAGTGGTCGCTACAGCATTGAGAAGGAATAGGGAACCTGGAATGTCGATGTGTAATTCAACGTTGAAATCGCAGGTCCCGTAGCTAGTGCACGTCCTCTTATACTATACATATATCCCATTCCACTTGTTCCCATGTTCGATGTACCCCCCACTCCAAATCGCCACCCCCGCCATAGTGGTGATTTGCCATCTCCACTCTCGGGTCCGCGAGCCCCTCTTCGTGCTTCTTCGTATCCCTACTACATTTCTTACCCCCACCACTGCTGAGCGCGAGTGCGGCTCTTGAGTCATTCCCGCGCCGACCGCCACGAGGAGTGTGGGTCGTTCTGCCACGCTGTTGTTGCGCCACGAGACTGATTCGTCGCCATCGTTGACGCATTGATTGAAAATTGTCACTGACAATATTTTCGCTCGCAGTGTACAATACCCTATCGCGAGTATTGGATTCGTTGTTTTTTTTTTTTCGAAAGTGATCAGTGTTCAGTGAGCGGTGACCAGTGAACCACGCATGGATTAGCGTAAGCGCCATCCACAAATTTCGAGCTACGGTGTACAGTGCCCGTGTTAAACTGGATTTCATTCTGTCGACGTGTCTCGCTGCGCCGGTGAGTTCTCGCAGAGTTTGCTAAATTATGCTATAAAGGATTCGCCACCTCGTGGTCTTTCGACTAGCGTGCCGCTTCGGCTGATGAGATGCTTCGTGCTGCAACTGTGTGTCTGTGCCGCCATCTTGCAGCAGGACCACGAAACGATGGTACACGTCCGCGTGGTGGAAAATTCCAAAGCAGTGTTCAGCGAGATGCTATAATCAGTGCTTTCTTTAATCCTCTCATAATGAATTATAATGAGAGCAATGAGCCAGCTTGATCGAATTTAACGAATTTATCATAGCCTGTATTACTCTCGTCATTATCTCCGAGGTTACAGTTGCTTTGCAGGACTGCTCTCTTAATTCCTGCTTATCATGATTCGTGATTGCGTGGCGTGGAATTTATGCGGTTTCGTGATTGAAACAAAACTTAATAAAGGTATAGAAAGACGCAGTGTACTTTCTTTTCGGACACTGCACGCCTAGATCTTTGCTCATCGGCCGTGTTCATTTTTGCCAAAAACCTGTTGAATATCGGCCAACGTGTTCCGTAAATTGGTTTCATCATAACAACTTATGCTATAAAGAAAATTGTTTACAATAAACTCTTCCGGCATGACGTCACTTATCACTCGTGAAGATGAGTATTCACGGAGATCCCTTCAATGGCTGATATTGAGTCACGTAAAACAAAATGGGGGGGTACTCGTCTCAGAAAAACAATATACTATTCGCGTTGTGACCCCATTTTCGAACTAGAAATGCATGAAACTGAAAAACATGAAACAAAATACACAATCTAGAATAAAATATACCAAAGACCATTGATAATACGAATAATTGATTAGTTAGCGAATAGGTCGGCCATACATAAAACAGTTTGCAAACGATTGAGTCTTGATGAGTAGTTGATTCCGTTGACAATATTTGGGAAAAGGGGGGCAAACAAAGAAAACGAGAAGAAGTACGATGGCAATTAACCGTTATGGTAAAACGACTGAAAACGGTTCGCATGATTTGCCCGTAAAGTTATAAACGACCCTGGCGTTTACGATCGTACGGTACACACAGAAGGCAATATACACTCGTAAGTCGTAAAGCCATGAAACCAGATTTCCTGAACGAAAAAAATTAAGAGAAAGAAAGAGAAAAGAAAGGAAGAAAAAAACCGGTTTAGAATTAGTTACTGCCGAAGAAGAGAACTGTGGGTATCTATTAGATCTGCCCATCAGGGTTCAGTATACAAGGCAGGTAGACATCTGTTCTATCAACACGCCACGGAAATGGCCTCTCTCTCCAGGCTCGCTGCTTCTATGTTTTTCTGACTCTTTCTTCATTTCTTTTATTTTCCTATTCTTCATACTTATCTTATTTTCTATTCAGGCACTTCAGGAAATATCGAAATTGTGTAAACAATCCACGATGAAACTACAATCCCCTTGCGCTCGTTTCTTGGTTCTCGTACGCGTCTATTTTTTTTTCAATATTTTATTTCTATCCATCGGCTTTTGTTTGCTATTGTTGTTACGACAGGTAGATCAGTAGAATTAAATCACGTCCCGCTTCCAATATATTGAAACCTTTTACAGCGAATGATTTATCTGTCGTTTACCTATATAGATTGTGTGGTTCTGTAGAATATTCGCATGAATATCCGAGAGGTTCCTGGTCATGAAAAGACCGCTATTGAAAATTTCTTTCTCGCCTCTTTTTTCTCTTTTTTTCTTCTTTCGTTTGCTTTTTCTATCGCTATTACCCAAACGCACAGATATACAAAAAAGCGTATTGTTATCTTCCGGGTTTGCTGAGCCAGTGAATTTTCGCAGTCGTGTCAAGTTATCAGAGACAGCGGTATATACATATATAATACCGATTGGGTTTCTCAATATGCAAGTACCAGTCTAACCAATAATTATATATTGATACAACCTTGAAAGAGAGGTATCATTGAATTAATTGGAACCCCGTGAAAGCCATAACTGGAGCTGCACGGAATTTTTGACAGTTGAAGAAGTTAACAGAATACTACAATCCATAGTTAACCATAAAAAGAACCGCAAAGCTATTGTTCACTTTAATGATACAATAACTTGGAAACAGATATTGATATTCTTTCAGTTTCGAATTACTTTACAAAAATTCGTCTGTGCCATCGAATAAATTCAAGTTGACAGGATATTTTTTACCAACGTTATAAAATCAAAAGTATAATTTTTTGGGCATGACTTCGATATTTTTCGTAATTTTTGCCTTGTAGTTGCAATGGCGAACAATGATTTATTGCTACGCCGTCATATTAATAAATAGCAAAGAAGATTAATGTTGGATAATATGATGGTGATGAAAATGCGCTGGGACGTTCGAAACGATGAAACAAGACATGATCTTGTGACAGAACGTATAACGTAATAAATGACGCATGATACTATCTGATTTGTTCAACATTTTCTCACAGTAATGATATGTAATCAATTAATTACGACAGCCAGGCGAAGTAGGTTAATTGTATGCTTCAATGTAGATTATACTTGTCTATGAACATGAAGTAAAGATAATTTAACGTTATAATTCCTGATAGTGTACACGTAGTGAGTCAGAAGACATAAATGAAATTTAAAAAATTCGAGTGATACTGATACCGAAGTCCGCGCAATTAAAAGTAAGAAAATGCAAAGATATTGAACTCGTAATGACGTGACTGAGATGTGAAAGAAGAAAGTTAAAAATGCACTTTGAATGCAAATTTTAATCATTAAATATTTTCCAGATGTATAAGTCTTTTGTAAAGTAATAAAGTAAAGAGTTGATCAAGTGAATTGAAGGGATTGGATGAAATTTTATGGATTTTCCAAGTATCAGTTTCTTGTTAAAGGAATTAGTCCCGCAGTAAAAACATGATAATCTTTTTTGAAAGTTATAAGAAAAAGTCCTTCAAAAACATTTTTCTCATGGACCAGCGTGGATTCATTATATCTTGTGCATAGATTCTTTTTTCCTTCTCGAAGCTTTCACGTAAATCAATCCTGCTGCCATGTCATTCTTTGATGTCTCGAAGCAGTTTTACACTTTTAATTGCAATTAACACCATAAAAGAGAAGATCGCTTTGATAGTCCCATAATGCACGCACGGCCACATTCATCTCGACAACGATCCCATCAACCAACCAGCGAACCCGTAGTACCAACCCACCGTATGAAAAAATTACTGCGTGTTTTATATTTCCATGAATACGGAATGAATCTTATGCCCGAGGCGTTTCGGAAACTGGTCTGATTAAACTTACAAAAAGGTCTCTACGTCAATTCTGCCCAACAAAGTTGAGCCTCCGTAATGCTTTTTTAACTTTTTCTTTATTCTGTTTTTCTACCTTTTTTTACGCTCCCGCCATCTCCAAACTGCTGTATAATCATTTGATTTGATGCGCGCACGATATCGTGACATCAAATTGCGATACATCATGGCAGGTTTTATAATGAAAACTTTATGCGTCTCCACAAAAGTATTCGAAAATATGAGAACGAAAGAAGTCCACATACGCGTGTAACTTTATTTACACGACACACAATTGATAGAGAAACGTGGCGCAGTTTTCATAGTTCAATATTGCAAGCGAGTAACGCGTAACTAAGAGGTTTTTCGAGTTAGCGTCCACGAGTATACAATGGGATCTATAGAACAGACTGGGTCCTACCTGCGTTTATAATTGTCTGACCCAAGGGGTCCCATTGTGTAGTTCTCGGCTTGCCTGCTGTTACTCTTGCTGGAAGGAGGCTCCCTTTTAGTAGACTGTTAAATCTCACCGCAGGGATTTTGGAAAAGATATACATGAACACGTGTAAATTCCATACAGGAATTCACATAGGTATTATACGTAAGTACGTATACCTAAAATATTGATCTCAAACAACGAGAAAAAATCATGCACATGCTTTAAAGATTTTCTCATTTTTATGTTTTCTTTTCCCCTCATCCAACCCCTACTCCTCGTACAGAACTTAATATATGGTCGAGCTGCCAGATGTTAAAACTCGAAAGGCCATTTCCTTATGACTTACAATGTAAAAGAGTCCCCTGAATGTATAACTGATGCTGCGACCCAACTATTCATATAGTGACCACGATATATATGTATATACATCTACAAGACGTGTCACGTGTCCAAGCTCCACAAGGACTCCTACGATTCTTCTCCCTCGATATTAGTTTCTTATATCTCTGATTTATTAGAAACACATGATAATATAGCGCAATTTCCCATTATTAAAATTCACTTGGTTACTAACTTGCGATACTTGAATAAATGAACATTCTTTGTCCCTGTCTCTCCCCAAATATGTAAACACTGATAATCACAATTCCATCGTTAGATAGCGTTCACGCTTCAGGCATGGGGCTTAGTATATGTATTATTGTTCCTAAGAATGCACAAGTATAGCAATGTGTTGCACGAAGGATCCGCAGGACGTGAAACGATGTGAAAGTCTCACTCAAAGGGAAACAGGATAAGGAAATAAATCCGAAGTTGTAAACTCGACGTAATGCAAACGAGCGAGAGACACATAGTACCGTAACAATGTAGCACGAGACGAAGATGTGTATGAAGTGTTGCTTCTCTGTCCCCCACTACTTGCATCAATCTCCCTCTCTCCCCTCCAACACCACCTGTAGTGTTTAGTCCTATGAATCCCTACTCTTGGGCCAGATCCTTATGCCGCTACCACAACCACCTTCATCATAACACCCCACTCCCACGCTCCTTCGCTCATAATCGTATAACTCGACTATACCTAGTTAGTGCACGGAACATAAATAACTGCGTCGGAGGAATTTTAAGTGGTAATTCAAGGAGAGGTAATGGAAATTTCCCGCTTTCAGTGCGTATTACGTATTATTACAGTAAGCCTCCTTCCTTTCCTTTCCTTTCCTTTCCTTTCCTTTAGCTGCTGAATCAACAGGGACCGACTGGCATTGTCTTCGAAATTGTTCGGATGTCATTGACACGCGACGTGTCTGAACTACTTTCGAAAGCATGACTGTCGTGATGCTTCAGAAAGATGAGTAGGGACAGTAAGATATATCAGATGAGATACTACCGATGGTACGTCGTGAAGACTTGTTTACTTTTCAACTGACTTTGTGGGGTGTTTGACAGGTCTCTTTTGCTGCGCGAGATTGAAAAATAAATATTTTTTAGTAATTTTTCAAACGAGTACCATTGATATAATTGATTTAACCTTGCACAGATACTTCCCCTGGGCGTCCCCATGATGGATACTCCGGGGTACTTCATCACCCCACGCCTATCCAGCGTATATTTTCCGTTATACCATTAGAAATGGGCTTCTAAAGCATGCAATCTCTTCGTTATTCTTTAACGAAGAGATTGGTATGTATTAGAATGAAATTCGATGCATTTCATTTGGTAAAAAGTGCATTTGTATAGAGCTCGCAGGAAGCGTCTGTATACAATTGACAGCCGAGAGAAGTCGCGTTGGGGTGATAAGGAACCCCGGGGTATCCGTCTAAGGTTTATTTATCGAAACTATGATCTGTATTTAATGGTGTCGATAAATAAATATAGACTGTCAGTGTACTCTACTGTAGAAAGAGGTAGAGGGATAATGTTTCGGAGTATGACTCACGGCCATGTCAGTTCTTATTATATGTTAAATGTACAAGGAAGTTGTCGTTAAACATTGTAAATTGTTTTTCAAGGACATCCGCTATTTCGTTGCGTCCTTCGTATCTTTGAGATAGACGCATTTATAATTCTGACAATCCAAGAGAAGAGAAATAATGTTGAAAGATAACGAGCTGAGGAAATTTATGATGCAGAAATTAGTCATGCGCAATGCTCCTTTTTGCGATCTGGATATAGGACGCCATTACGTGGAAACGTTATTGCCGGGAATGTAATTATTCTCCCGGCCAATAAATAACACGCGAACTATTGCGCCTCTACCGATCCGTGCAATATAATATTCAATTAATTTTATCGATTCCCTTATCGGATTCTTTGTAATAATCATTGTTCGGAATTTATGCGTCAATCCCTGAGTCATGGATGTTTTCACAAAGAAATTGTACGCAAAGCCCTTGTCATAATTTTGCCGACTCGTCAAATTCCTTTACGTGCTCTGTAGTAGTCCAAATTCCCAATTGTGAATCATATACTTAAGCACAATTGATTTCGCAATATCTAATGTCGGTTACGATTGTACTAAATTCATTTTATTTCGCGACCCCATTTAGCGATTCGCGTCAGCAAATCGATGTTATACGCATTCCGTATTGATTACGTATAGTACACAATGCTCGCGTTTCTTGCTGCATCGAAACTTCAAAATGGATGCGATTGAGGAAAGAATGCTAATGTACCGTACATTCGTAAATTCCTTTAACGTGTCTTGCGTGATTTCTCAAATACAAATCACGCAGCACGTAGAAGGAAAGAAAAGCACTCCAAGAAATATGAATATTTGCAAGGGCTGAATTAAGCCGGGAGATTCAATTTTTCTTCTATGCTTCTATCGATTCATTGCCGGAGAGGGTTGCCCATTATACGGTGCGCACTGTAGACGTAATACACGTTACATATACAGCAAGATCCTTGTAGGAGCTTGAAGGAGAACTATCCCTTGTATTCAGCCATATATAGGACTGTATAATGAGACGGCAGCTCATATTCCATTTATTTCAGCCAATGGGAGGGTCGGAAACCCCGAATGCCACACTGGGCTTGAAATATGGCGAAGAGAGGAAGGCAGGTTGGCGGCTGCGTTGTTGCTGGGTGAAACCACTTAAAACTAAAGAAAACAATTCCAATCCAACTTTTTCTTTCTTCAGTTCCCTCAGTCCCGTCTCTATGTGTTGTTCCTCTCCTTTCTTCTTTGTTATCCGCGCCAACACAAAGAGATTATTCGATAGAGCAGCTCGTTGTGCAATACCGGAAGAACTTTTTTCTTACTTTATATGCCTTTGTAGCCCCCTGTTTACCAAAGCCTGAATTTCCACTTCCGTACTTCCACCTCTCCGTGTCTAGACGAAACTCCCTCACTATACGAGCTACAGTTTTATCTTTTGATTCATTATTTTCTCGCTCGTTCTTTTTCGAGTATTTCTTTGTGAACATTCCGGGGGCATTATAAATCGATTCCTCTGTAATTACTTCAGGAAATGCTTATACCATTGTACGTCATTTCGTAGACGACAAAAAAGAAATTTAAATTCTTCAAAGTTGTTCTCAAATTCTTATTTTTCTCGACGTTGAATCGCTTTGTCCTTCGACTTTGGATTTCAACAATGGAAAAATGTTGATGCAGATTTTTACGCTATCAAAGGATATTTACTTAAAAATTTGCTGCACTTTCTGAATTGTCGTCAAGCCGTGAATCCTATTAGCAGATAAGCAATCAGCAGCTGTGTCGTTATATGGTATACCAAGTGTCAGCGTTCTAGTATAAATTCAAATAATTTAGCAAATATACCGTGTGACGTAGTTAAAAGTACCAATAGCAGTCAAAAACATTATCTACGGCGACTACTTTCAGCTGGGCCACCCGATATTAGGGTTTCCACAGAGTATTAAGGCAAATCTGGATAAGTCTACGAACTGTCGCATAAGGAATGTTGCCAACAAAGGAATTGCACGTGGCAGTTGTACCATAGGTTCTATCGATCATTCTATGCGTTTTCATGCTATAGTTCGCTTTACTATACATCAAATTATTATTAACGGTTAAAATGATAGACGTGCCGAACGGTGTGATTAACATTTCAATCGTTGCTTTCAACATTCAAAATCTTGAAGTCGATACTTTTATCGTTCGTGCATATAATTTATTCTAGGTATTGCAAACAAAATTGCTGTGGAATCTCTGGAACGCGAATATCGCGTCAATATAGCTGCCTTTAGCGTGCTTTTTATCGCTTAAAAATGTTCATTACGAAAACTGTGAAGTAATATCAAGGGACTAGGTGGAGTCTCATGCCAAGTGCAATTTTCAATTCCGCTCCTACCTACTTTTTACATCTGTTCGCAACTTCAATTTCATTAGTTATATTTATTTTTCATAGACAGAAAGCGTTTGATGGAACAAGCGGGAAAATCTTATGATTTTTATTAGTTCTTGTGAGACTCTATGTACACATTATTTTGTTGCGTTTCTCTTTAAAAAAAAAGAACTCTATAATCTACCTTGCAATGAAAAATAATTATATCATACTAACTTCAGTTTAACGTTAAACTTGATTAAGCACGAAATTTTAGAAAATCCATTTATCAACTCGCACATTTTTAAGCAATTAGACATATCGGACGCGGCCTTTCAAATCCATTTATAATCCCGTCCACGAGTAAAATGGCTTTTGAAGGGGCCATCTTTCTATGACTTTTAAGGTAAAGGAGTCCTCTAGGCAGAAACGCAGTGAGTACGTCTCTCTCTTACCGGGGGTCAAGGGTCATCTTAAATTATTTTCACAAGCCTCAGCAAATTTGATTACTGTAGTAGCCAGAGTAGCGTTGTATACCCTCACTGTTTTTAAAAAAATATCGAAGAAAAGGTTACTACCTGGAAGTGCGTCTCGCTAATGTCGCACGAATAAATATGGCTGCCTGTAAGGCAACTTTCACATGACCTAGTATTGGAATTCATTGCAATATTAGTTTTTTCCATTAATCCGTAAAAAATGTTGACCGTTATTGTATAATTCCATTTACGATTTCGCCCGCGCAACACCATAGTTACGAAACATGATTACCGTCTCTTACAAAAAAAAATTGCTTTTGTAAACAGTTGTTCAATCAGACAACGTTGTATACTTTATATTAGGATCCCATTCACTCCCTCCATTCGCGTTTCGTGTCGCCATTACATTGGTTACCTCCATTTACCACTAGATATCGCATATTAAATTTGTATCTCGAATACCAACATTTAATTGTACATTTATTTCAACTTCTGATTGTCTCTTTTGCACACGCGTCGTGTTCTTTTGAGTAATAAATTATAACTAAAATCCTATACCCGAAGGATAGTCTGCCCAGATTTCACGCGAAAGCTGCTTGTTGAGATAGGTTCGGAACAAGGAAGAGACAGCTGAGGTTTTGGGTCCCGAGACAAATGATGGACACAGATGTTACTTTATGCTGCTAGCTGAGCCGTATGACTCGATGCTTACAGGGCCGCAGGGCCTAAAAAGAGAACTGAATGATTTCCTGAACAATTATTATTTTCTAAACGAATAGATAGGTACAGTGACGAAGCTTCTTATACGTTTATAATCAAAAAGGTACAGGCACACGTATTACTAAAGTCGGAATGATTTCTCAATCTATTTTAGTATTATGGTGACCTTTGCGTCTGTAATAAGCTCAGAAAAAAAAATTGTCTCAAATACTATACACAGAAGTCGGTATCATTAATTCTCTCTGACAGATACCAAGATTCTTCTTACGTTGGCATATCTATACTCGGCTGTTTTGACTATTGTGTTAGAACGTCAGGGAATAAAGCTGTGCTGCCAGGAAGATAACAAAAGAGGACGTAACAATGTTGAGCGTGCCACTTGGTGGCAAGAGCAGACGAGAGATTGAGCAATTGAACGATTTAAAAAATACGTTGTAATAACTGGATTATGGCATTACGGAAATGGTTGCTCCCTTTTTTTCAAAGTTTTAATACGCCAGCAAAACTTGGAATTTACCGAAGAGCGAACGGCCGTTTCTGAATAACCGATATATGGTAATCGGCAGGATTCCGCTTTACACAGCTGATATATCACGGTATTAATAATAATTTATTTTAAATTATGACACCGAAAAGGCATGCCACAAAAATGTTTTACTTTTATCTACAAACGATGTGGAAACGGTTAGATAAGACAAAACGCTTTTCACTCTGTTATTTTCATATCACTATCAGCAAATGATATCTTATAATCTCAGAAATCAGATTCGTTATTTTTACGTTTTTCATACACTGTATATAGAACTAATTTTTCTTAATGCCTCTAACGTGCTTGGCATGTCTGTTTGGACGCATGGGACTTTCATTTGCGTTACTGTATTACAGCCAACATCGCCGTCATGAGGTCCACTCCTGTTGAACCTGACACTAACGGAAGGCTCGCGTGATGCGAACAATAAGTATATCGTGTACTATTACTGTGGCATGAAAATTGTCGGGAATATTAAATAAACCGGTTGGCTAATAAAGCATTAAAACTCAACTAACCTAATGCATATCATTAGAGTTGCTCGTGTAGTACGCATTGAACACACATACTTTGATGTGCGCGCAGTTCGCATGCGCTAGTCTGTCTTCTTACAACGTACAACTCGACTCAAAACTTATCGGCAATATAGGTAATAACAACTCGTGAGATGAGCCTGGTAAAAGTTTGTTGAACTTCTTTCATTTGTTTTCTTTCGTGCCCGAATCTTCTTCGTCTTCTTGCTTCCTTTCTTTCTCCCCCCTCTATCTCTTTTCTTCCTTTCTTCTTTCCTTTCTCTTTGCGCGACAGAATCTCTCTAGCCTTTATGGCGACCGAGCTTCACGTTAGCGTTGCTTCTCCTTGCCTTGTTATTGCTATCCCTTTGTTCCTTCTTCTTTCATTCTCTCTCAAGTTTGCTTCTTTTTCTTTTTCTTCTGCTTTTTATCTTTTTTTTCTTCTCTCGCAGTTGCCGCGGGAACGCTCGCTGATAAAACCCGACATTATCTACGTTGGGATAATATACGGTGGAGATACTCATGATTACTGTACCATCTTTCAGACATAAAGGTAGAAGAACTACACTTATCGAATCGCGTCAAGACGAGACTCTCTTTTTTGAATACACGACTATCGAATTCAAAGAGACATGCTAATCTATTCAGTTTTCTCCGTGATATCATGGAGGGTTAATTCTACCTTTTGTCGCTCGAGAATTTATTGCCTCTTCAACGGTATCCGAAGACCGAGAGAATGCGCAAACGCAATAAACCGGAATATTGCAAAGTAATATGAAGACAATAAAGGATAAAGAGAGGGAAACGCTTAATCTTACTTTCTTGAAGTTGGCCATTTTTCACAACCAAGTTTTACCGTAGGCAATATATTACGGTAAATCTCATTACGTCATCCACGTAATTCTTTATACTTCTTTTCACTTCCTCGGAAAATATACATCTTCGTTATTTTTTATTAGTTCATAGGTGAAGTATAGTTGTATCGCGTTGAAGCGGACGAGTTTTGCGAAATACAATGAAATCAAGGTCTAAGTGAAAAATGATCTCAGTAGAACAAAGAGACTGCGTATCTTGGCTCAATAGTGGCTCACTTCCAAGAACTGCAAATAATTCGTTTGAAAGCGTGCAAGAAATAAAAGTTGGTCCGTTGTGCTTCGGTGCGGACTGACACACTTCCGATAAATGTACACCCTAACATCAATGTACTCGAACAAGGATTCCATGAATCTTCTGTGCATGATTTATTTGGATCTTTGAAGTCCTAATGCCAAGTCCTAAATCTCCATCTCCTAGGCAAATAAACTGCAAGATCCTGTAAACTTTCTATCTCGAAAGTCATTATTTGTCTATTTTTTATAGGTTCCTTCCTCGGGAAGATTGCACAATATTCTTTTTTTTTTTGATCATACAAACGTATAATAATATTGGAATCTTGGATGTCATATATCCATCATTATCCGTCGACGTTTCATTCCAAATAAATTGAATGCACATTTTTGACGTAGAAATATCGTCTGTTGCGTAAATCAAAGTGAAAACAAGAAATAATCGACGAATGCAATACGCGGAAGTCTGCTACGAGCAGAAACGGAGGAGCGATTAAAAGGTGAATAAGATATAATGGTAGAAAGTGGTGGAGGTCATAGTTGGTAAGTGGCAGGTCGTAGGGCGGTAGGGCGTCCCTTATCGAGGCGCGTTAAGCGAAATGAAAACGTTTCGGTTAACAGCTCATTTCCTTCGTGTTAATCGAAGCATAACGCATTGCCGGCCGGCCGGTTGAATAATACGGCAGCATGATAAAGCAGGTTTTCACTTGTCATACCGGATATACCCGGATTGTCATACTGGTAAAAAGAAGAAAAATGTAGAGGAAGATACGATTATCGGACTTCGTATACAGTAAGAAAAATTTGAAGAATCGAACCTGATACCTCATAGAAATACACCATGACCCTTCATCACTGGCTTAAGACGTTTCTTCAGGCGAGGCATAAATTATACAGCTTCGTTTTATTATTCGTACTGTTACGACCATCGTTTTCTAATATCATCGTCCACCTATTAATTCTGATAATTAAAGCGTTGCATAAGTATCTCAGTTGTCTGTTAATGCTACGCTCCTTGTACAACCTACTGCCACTTTGATTTATAATTCAGTCTTTCTGCAGTTGCTCGTTATTCATGATCATCTTTTATTAAAATTCCTCTCTGCCGTGGCCTTATTGACGTCCTATAACATTTAACTGCCAAGTCGCAACACTGCAAGGAAAAGCCTTCTCTTCGCTGAAGTTGCCTTGAAAGCGATGCTCTGGTACGCAAAATTTCTTTTCTTCGACAACCTTTGGTAATCGACTTCGTTAATCGGCAAAGTTTCTGCAGCGACAAAAACACTGCACAGTCTTTAATCATTTATCAAGGTGATTTTAACAGGACAAACGCAAACTTGGCGAAAGTTGTTCGATACGGCTTTATATTCGACTTCTCTCGCCTGTATTCCAAGCGATTGCAAAGCGCTCCGCTTCCATGCACGCATGGAACAATAAGATAACGATGAAAACTGGAAAACCGGCGAGGAATTTTGATTGTACCGTTATGTCTTTTCGTTAAGGCGTTACGTAACGCTGTGCAGCACGCACAGACCAGAAACACAGCGGATCAGAAAGCTCTCGTGAAACCCGTTAACGCAGCAACCAGTCACTCTCCCGTTAATCGCTTTGGTGCCATACGATGTTATTTATGATAATCGCCGATCGATAACTCTTCGTCTTATCTCATGACTCGATCTTTATATTTCTTTCGTTGGCGGTGCTGAATATTACATGATAAATTTCTACATCCTCTTTGTCCGTGTAAGCGGGCTCCGATAGCTACGTGGTAACTGAGTAATTTGTCATCGCAATGTTCTTACTGTCGTTATCGGTAAATAGAGGTACATAACAATGTCACTTTTAAATTTTATTTTACTGTCAAATTCATAGAAGGTATCTTGAGGTTATCTCAAGATGCAATACAGTAGACTCCCGTTAAGTGTAAGCTCGATAAGTGTACTCTTCTCCTCCGATCGCTCGCTTATCTCGCGCCTCGGGACATTCGGATTATCCCCACTATCACCTACTGAGCGTATCGTTGTACATACAAGCGCGGAAGGACTGCATGTTTCGAAACAAGTAAGGACAATGAATTCTGATGAAGATCTGCTGAAGACTGGGCACTCTCGTTAAGTGTTCGTTTTCTTCGAATCGCCTTCTCCCACGCCCCCAAAATCGCACACCTAACGGGAGTCTACTGTACCCCTAGTAGAAATTTTCTTTGTCAAATCCCAGGGCCTGTCTAAGTCCAGGACTAGCTAGGACCTCGACGGCCCTCGACTTTCATAATGGAATTTCTACTAGAGACATTCTTAATCTAATTTTTATACAGCTTAGAGTACGATGTTAAGTCTTTCTGTCAACTTATATCTGTTTTAGGAACTCATTTTCATAACAATTTCTATTTAGTTTTTTTTTGTTCTTCACGGCGTGGAATTTGTAAGTCCATTATCCATTATTTTCAGTGTAATAAAGCATATATGAATGAGATGGAACAAAGCAGTGTTTATGTATACTGAACTACGTACACTCGTTGATAGGCAGCTAACTCGCGTGTATCTAAACTTGTATCGGGACACTTCGTAAATAACCCATGCCATGGCTTATTTCTGTGATAAGAAGCGTTAGGAGTTGGTAAACAGGATATTAACCTCATTTCAGGAAAGTTTCGGTTAGCGCACTCAGCACTCAAGTACTGTAATCGTTAACAACACTCAGGATTTCAAATTAAAACCATGCTGATTAATTAATTCTAACCATTAAGCAGAGAGACTCACTAATCTTTCAACCCTCTCAGATTTTGAATAAAAAATTGACGAAACGTTGCACTACTCTCCACTCGGTCAGCTGTTTGTTCTTAATTATTTTTTTTATCGCCTTATGAATTACGATAAGCGTATAAATACGAATTTCTGTTATCTTTGTTTTTTTAATCAATTATACGAGTGAAGAGTGTAGCAGCACCATGTATTCGTCTGTCCCAGGATGTATTGAAAAATAAGAGCACGACAGTTAATATGTAGCAAACTGTACTGTATAATTTGATACAGATAACGCGAGTAAATAGATTCACTGTCCACGTGATGTAAAAACAGTGAAAAAGGTTTCGATTAGTACAGCCGGATGTCCCATTCTGTCTTCATATTTGTATTATCAATCTTCGTCTGTTCGTATCCAAGATAATAAATTATCACATAAAATCTTATCACGATTCGCCAGTTTTACAGCAATTTTCACATAGAACTACGTATCGCCAATTCTAAATAAATATGGAAGATGAGAGCATTATAATAAGTATAGGAATATCAAAGTATAATAGGTATAGGCATGCCCTATACAGATTGAAATGCCCTATGATTTTATCAGAAAATTCTTTATGTTAATTCGTGCTTCGGTAGCTATCCTCAAAAAACGTGTAACGAACGTAGTAAAGAAGTGGCCATAAAATGTTCAATTCAGAGTACATGGGATCAACTAGAATCTGAAGCATTCCGAGTGTAAAAATGTCGTAAATATTCGCGATCAAGGTCGAGGGAGGAATGAACTCATTAGTACACGCTACACATTCGCTCAATCGTTCGTTCGCCGTTTGTCCTCTATGGCGAATTCCTTTCTGCAACAGTACATGACCCTCGTCACTCGCTATCATGATAATTAATCTTGCCCATTTATTCGAGCAGGAAGCGTCATAGTTTACTGATTAACCGTCGCTTATGAAAAGATAAAAATACTGGCTTCCTTGTTGTTAAAACTGTATTTTTAAATTTTTGATTGTACAATAAAGAATAAATAATCCACAGTTTTTGTTGGTTCTTCCCTGTCTCTCATTAGTCCTCTTTTTATCATTGCACAACCTGTATCCTTGACTCTCTCCCTTCTCCTCTCTCTCTTCCTATTTCTCACACTTATTCCTTTTTCTCGATTGTACCTGGTTCATACTCATCAACAATCATACAGCACTGTATACATCCATAGGTTTATCATTTTTGTCAAATTACCTATCACTCGTTAACATTTTCTGACTACATTCAGTTTACATTGACTTTAAAGCAATCACGATCCTACACTATGATATCATGATAATCACTGATTATACTGATCAGTGGCCATCATTGTACGCATAGTCCATTCAAACAATTCTCTCACTCATACGCAATGCTGTACTATGATTTTTTTAATGGTTGTGTTACTATCTCTAGAAGACAGTCAGAAAGGAAATATATTCTGGCCTCGTTTCTGCATTAATTCAAATGAAATCTCAAATACAGTGACGTTCGACGATGTCTATTTTGCGATACTAATGTAAATTTTTACCATCGCCGTGTAGATTTCTCATAGTGCATTATAGAGCGTTAAGTATTGTATAGTATGATCAAAAAGTAACGTACTAAATAGAAAACTGTTACTGCCTGGTAAAATCGACAGTTAATAAGTCACGTCCGATAAGGTCCGTATATTGTAAGGGTTTTCTAATGCCGTCACGAGAATTATTACATTAACTGGCGTGACAGTAGGTCCTTGTACACGGCACGTAAATAAAACATTCATTTAATGACTAATTTGCGTGTACAGAATAATACGGTACAAACAGGTATACCGACAGATCTAACCTAAATTTACCCCCAACCCTGTCTTCTTATTTACTTTCGTAAATTTTATTTACGTAGTCGTGCACCGTAGAATTCATTAAGTTTAATTGAAGAATTCATTTTATTGACTGTATGATTATTACATCATGATTACGCCAGCCTCTGAGCCTATAACGGAGATTAAACCTCTCGACCTCGGTATCTTTAGAATTCCGGGATGTGATCTCATAATGACACGACATTCCGCGCGGGGTTGACCCAATTACGAGCGGACCGTATTAATAAGCGTCGTAACTCGATCTACGAGGGATCGTGAGCGTCCAGATACTCGGACTACCCTGCTTTCCGTCAAAATCTTGACTTCGTCCCGTTGCTAATTGTTATTATTACTATTTTTCTTTTATTTCAATAAATGTCTTAGGTAACGATCGGATCGTGATTATAATACACTCCCTGTTTATTAAGTTAATGAACGGGTCTGTCTGTTCTCGTTTATAATTGACATAAGTTAGATGAAGTAGACGAGAGGCCATTACGTTTCCTTTATTCGTATCTCGAAACTTCTCTTGCGTACTCACGCAGACATTGCCTTCAATTCGTGTCAACCTAACCTAACCATTATATATGTAAGCCCCTACGGCGTTTATAGAAATATATATATTTTTTTTCTTTATGACTCTTAATGGTATTAATAGAATTAATTAAATCTATTTGAATGTCGCTGACGAATGGCTTATACGATATTGAAACGTCATCGTTCTCAGAAATACTGAGTTGTATATGCTATATTAACATTTTTGTTTCTCTACCGTTAAGGCTACATGTGTGTATCTTCTCTTCTATTATGCTTTTAATTCAAAAGAGACGTCGGGTGCTAATAAACGAAAAAACAGGACTTGTTAATCGATACGAACGAACGCATGTGTCCCAAGTCTCTTAATGAAATTTATTTAATGATCGAAGTTAACGCATTTACTATGTAATTGATCGTTACTGTCGTAGAATACTCGAACAGCCTGCCGGATGCGCCAATAAAGCCAGGACGTAATAATTTAAAGGCATAATCGGTACTTTGCTAATGCACGGTATATCATAACAGTATGATAAACCGCAGGAATTGAGTGACTCCATTATCGTTGTCAACACGCTAACATTCTTCGTACGAAATGATTTCTTCCGTTTATCGCGGTGCATTGTGTGAGAGAGAAAAATAAGTTCTTCACTTGAGTACAATCGTAAAACGTAATGACATCAATGTTTTGGGGAGGGGTCACATCCTTTTGTGACGTGCAATGTAAATTAGACCATTGAAGCGCCACATTGATGTATGATGATTTCGTCATTAGCAACAATCTTTTCAATGGTACGTCGTAAGGCCACGGTGTGGACACACCCTGACGATTGCCAAGACTCCTATTCCTGTTTGGTCTTCACAATCCTTCTTTTGCTTAGTCATTTCAGTCATGTCTTTATTGCTGATAATGACAATGCGGTATAGACACTTGACAATATCTATAGCTATAGATACGCGAGGTATATAGTACGAAAGATAATTGTGATAAAAAAAATTGTTTATGCATATGACAAAGAAATTAATGTAATGTGCAGTAGAATGAAAAAAATCGTGGAAAAGAATTGTTAATTTTTAATTATTGAAATTCTTGTTCCATTTCTTACTGATGCGCCTGCTTGATAAATCTATGATTTTAGGGTGAATCGCTTTGGACTACAAGAATTTAATGCCCAGTCGATATTTCACTTTCGGCCTTGGATCTTGGTATATTCCTAGAACCTCTGAGACCATAATGAACGAAAAAGCTTTTCGCCAGTTAATCGTTCACCTTTCTTGCTAAACATTCATTTCCGTTTTCCACCTTTTCCCTTTCTATTCTGCGAAACACGAATGAAATTATTTTCATTTTGAATGAAAAAAAATTTTCATCGTAACAGTACGAAAATAACGACTTCCGTCCCACTTCCCTGTTTCGCCACAGACCAATAGATTAATAAAGTAATAACTTATGTATAATAATAACGGTTCTTCTGATTTTACGAGCGCAGCCAGCTTTCTATACGAGTGTTTTTAATTACATTTTATTTCGCTCAATAATTGGATCGGTAATCTTACACAAAACGCGTGACAATTTTTTACAGTGCACTTGCCTTTGAATTTGTTTTCATTTCTTACATAAACGAATTAACTGTCTTTTCGTTTTCTACATGTAGTATTATCGTTTATCTTTTCTACAGAGGACGTAACTTCTGTCGTAACCTCATTTCGTAACTTCATTCATAACTTATTATTGCCAGCACCTCCTCTTTCTTTTTTTTTGTACTTATACGACCTCTCTTCTCTATGATTTCGCTTACCTTTTACAGACCGCTATGCGTTAACAATTTTTTTTCTCGTATCATTCTAGCCTGAAACATTGTTGTATAATGCACGTTGGCCAGCGCTCGGCGAGATTCAAGCAGAGATAATGAAAATTACCTTTGACAAAAAATACCTTTAATACATTACTATGTTTAATGATTGTTGTTTTTGGTGAGTTTTAGTTTCAAACGAAAGGATTACGATACGTATATCACAATAATTTACGTACATAAATTATTTGATGAAAACATGGCATAGTGCTGTAATTAATTTGTGGTTTGTATTTTCCGTGCATCGTAAATTGGCGAAAGGCTGTAGCATAAGGAATTCTTGAAGGGATCACCGTGTAAACAATGTCTCCGTATCATCACTAGTATTATTTATAACATTTTTGTAACGAGCAGACACGGATTTTCAGCTTCGCACGACACCGACGAACACTTCTTACTGCTCGAAGAGTATCGCACCTGATTAAAATACTCTCGAACACGTAATTTGAACATCATCTGCAAATTAGCTTAAATAACTATACTGCAGTCAAGCGAATACTTCTGCGAGACTTTATAAAGTAGTTTTATATTAATTACCATGATAATTTAGTGCTTTATTACTTTTCATAATAATTATCCAGCGGCTGCTCTCTCCTCAATCCATGCATATGCATAGGTTTGTACACACGCGTGTACAACAAGCATACACGGTACACATCACTCTCGTCCACGACTGTTAGCAAGCAAGCAAATACCAACTTGCAGATATACGCATGCATTTTTCATAGATCGCACTGGGATGGAAACGCATGCTTCGCTGTTGACGTCGAGAATGCATTATTTATTGGGAATATTTTTGCATTTTATAGAGATCGTGTTTGCCGGTCATGCAGAGTGTTTGAATATTATGCACCGAGGCTGAATACATTTCTTTTTTCTCTTTTTCTATAATTTGGAAATGGGTCCGCATTCAAACGTAGACATTACGATCATTCTTACACGCGCGCCGAACTACATGATATTCAGGAAGCACCAACCAGTGTGGTGCTCGCGAAGCCCTCTACACACGTTGTACACGTCGCACGGAGCGTAGATCACAAACAAGGCTGAAGGTAGGAGGGGTGAGGAAGGCAAACACGAATTAACAGTTCAAACATTGCCGTTCGACTCGAACAAAAAACGTAGCTCGAAAATAAATGAAATATTGTAGAGGCAGGTTCTCTTATGCTACCCTTCGATGCCATTGGTTGCAACCCCTACATAATACGACCCTGTCTGCTTTCCCACCCTCTTACTACGCCCGTGCCGCCCTCTACTACTTCGTGCCTCATGCACCCTGTCGTAGCTTCTCCCTCTACCGCCACTACCGCTCACGGGTTCGAAGGTACACGCAATATTGGTGGCAAACAAAAAGTAATTTTAAATATACATCTGCGCGAGGAGAGGTGCTCGCTACACCAACGGGCACAGGGGATGAATGCTCGAGAGCGACTGGCTGTGTTTTTATTCAATTTTTTTTCTTCGTAGTTTGCAAAATTTCCAATTAAATTTTCCCCTTTGCTGTTTTTTTTACTCCCGACAATCCTTCCGCTGGTATTTATTTTACTCGTGCTTATTAAACGAAACGAGTCGAGGCGCAACGACCAAATCCAAAAACTTGTTTACCGTTGCCCATTGCTCATGCTACGATTACGCATACGTTTTCTTGTTGTCTTTTTTTTTAATGTAATTTTCACAGTACTGTTTATTGTTGAAATGTTCGTTTTTTATGATTTTTTTTTCGTCTCGAAACAATTAATAATTCCGTATGATATTTCTGTCTTATGATGGCATTGAGGATGATTCTATATGTTATGTGGAGAGAAAATTTGATCTTGGTAAACTATAGTTTAAGTATTTGAGGGAACTTTCATAATGATTAGGTATCTTTACCTACATTGAGAAATCTAATGAGAATTCATAACCATAATCCAGTACTGAAAATAAATTTACGTCGTCCTCACTTGTTATAACTAACATAATAGCCTACATTATATAACTGGTAATATAAGATACGATCTACTCTGTAGCTGACATTGCAAATAAATATATAATTTACTATATGCTGTCTTTAACAGAATGAATTACTTAATATATATCCTACTGTTTGTACACTCCTTTTATGCGTTCTAAATTTCTGTTGTTATTGTGACATAAATTCCTTTTACGGATCGCGAACTTATGGGTGAAAGAAAATACAGGAAACGATCTCCTTATAAAAAACTTTTATCATCTGAGTAAAATACGAAAAGTTGTATCTTGAACTGCAGATATTGTGAAAATATAGTCGGTTCATGAGTTCAATGTGTGTTTTTGACAGATCGAAAAACATCAATCCTCTAGCAAGCCACACGTGGCTCTGCATACAATTTTTGTTACAAACTATGCACGTCCATGGTTTTGCACCGAAATATAGTTTATTTTTCTATTTTAGCATGTTTCCGTGATTTTCTGGAAAACCACGTGTGATTTGCTAAGGATTTCATTGTTTGCGAACTGTGAAAAAAAACACATTGAACTCGTGGGGCTGCTATAGTTACGTATTAAGGTCTATCCACGTTAGGACTGTGTAGTGTTTTTCGTCAGCCTTTAGTCCGAAGACACAATTATGGAAATTTGTCTCTACACTTCAGTCTCAGCGTCACTCTGAATAGATAAATTGAGATGCATCCTATGTAGAAGAATATTTTTCTTGATCGTGCAGTCATCAATCTTAATCAGTTTGAACTGACAATCAGCGTATACCCACAGCGCGAATCAATCATTACATTGAGTTTCATTGAGTCTTTCACGCTTGCAGTTAAATACCTATGTACTCAATACATATGCCTAGCGAAACAAGCACAGCCTTATAATTGCATCCGGTAACAATGTGTTAACACTCAAACTCAACGAGGCTGACAAACCTGACGATCCATCACACTCGGACTACGTTCAGCCCTTCAACAAACCAGAATGAGATTGGTCGGTCCTGGTGCATTTACAATGCACCACTGGAACTTCAAGGAACGCGCGCATAATCCGTGCATAACACGGCCGTACACACTCTCGACACGCAGTCTGCATAACGTGATATAGACCAGACCCACTCTGGTCTTTTCGTACTTGTTTACTCTACGAACTGTCGCGAAACCTTATTTAATTCTTATTATTTCTTGACTCTATTTTTATTCTTTAAATACTATTTCCAAAATGAATTTCTAGCATTTAATTGGGAACCTTAATTGGATCATATTCCTTTTCTAAACGATAACGCCTATGTGATAATGGATTCTATTCTGTCCACCTATATTAATTCTTTTGGTGACAAAATCTTATCGTATCTGAAATTCAAAGTTATTATGCACCTGCCATACGAAAATTTGGAACGGTTAGCATCTTCTCAAATTAAGTATGTTAAGAGAAGCAGATTCGGAACATGTTCCTGGTTATGCGTGTTAATTTTTAAAAATTTTTAGATACATCAAAGTACGTAAAAAATTTGATACTGTAAATTCTTTGTACAATCGCACAAAAAATGGTAGATGACTTTAACGACAAAATCACTTAAAATCTGTTACTTGCAAATTTTTGCGTCATAAAAAATCGGAGCTCTATTTTTCGTTTTAATAATTAAACTTTGAGTTTGTAAGATTCCGAATATTTGAAAAGCTTGCTACAGATGCGAGTGCGGCTTGTAAGCTGCTTAAGTGTGTAACATCGGGATAACACACGATCGCGCTTGTCGAATTCCGTCAGTCCCCGGAACACGCCGAACGGCATTGTTCTCGTTCCGCCCCTCTCCCAACTGTTACCTGTTTTCCCTCCATGCCCCCTCCATCTTCCCTCCGTTCTCTCTGTTACCACTGTTCGAACACACCTCGTCGCAAATATACGAAATACCAGCACGACAACGAAAACGCATCGCATTTGTTCGTAAGATACCACACGAGAAATTTTGATCACGAGACTCGTAAATTCTTAAAACATATGGAACAAAAATTATGAATAAGGTATTAGGTAGGCCGAGAAAACCGCGCTCTATTGAAAAACACACGCGTGTGTCCTGTACCAATTTCACGTAAAATAAAACGAGGTCAAGAATGTTTTTTTTTAATTTCATAATAAAAGTCGATAAGATTAAAATTGTATTTATGATACAAATATCTTTGTTAAGGCAGCCGCTTCATTCAAACCAATCAAAACATTAGTATCTGATTTATGACATAATCAAGATCTTGTTGAACAGTCTTTTCAATGTTCAGGCGAACCTGAAAAGACTCATGTTTAAACATGAAATTTTTAAGAGAAATTTAAGGTATACGAAAAGGAAATTTCTTAAGTCCACCATCATTTTGTGAAATGTATTGGAATTGATGCCCTTTCGTTTATACAAAATTGTACATAATAATTCGTATTTGATCATGATCAGAACTGCAGCAATTATTACGGGAAGAAATGCATTAATAGTTGTGATTTATACAAAAATGATAATGTAATTCATTATACCACGAGTTTGTATATTACATAGTTTTAATTTTGTTAGATTGTACCACTTTTCAAGGAACTGGTCTTGCTTCGCTAACGATGGAATCAAAGAATCTCAAAAGCGATATAGTTTAACTTTTTCCTTCTCGTACACTATAAGACCTCGTAATTTACTAAAGAATCTGACATTTACAATTGGTTCAATTGTGCCGGATTGCCAGAGGTTTGTGTTCATGTTTCAAGGTCTATACATTCGATAATCAAAAAAATCGTAGATGAGATTCATTTTAAAGGTCGAGTCTTCTATTATTCTGGTTTACAATTACCCCAAGAATTGATTTGTACTATCGCGAAGTTAATAGACTTCACGTATAACTGTGTAATTTCCATGTCTCTTTTTTTTTAATTTCCACAGAGAAACTTTCGATTATGTAAATTTTCTCTACGTCCTGGAATCTATTAGTTTCGCAATAAAAATATAGCAAAGGTAATACCGTTCAAAGTTTGTCAGCTGATCGAGTCAATATTCGATTGAAGTTCCTCTAGAGGCTTTTCTCGAAATTTATATTTTTATAACTTGTTAAAATAGTAACTTATAAAAGTAAAATTTAGAATAGTAACTTTTACACTGGGTTTAGAGATCTATTAGCATATGAGATACAGACAGAGACACGACTTTTTTATTTTTAAGTTAAATTTCAGAATTTTTATGTATTTAGTGTCTACGCCATTGGCAGCAAGCTTGACTACGTTCCTGTTTAACAAAATATTTGCGAACTACAAGTTTTACATGGTAAGTCGTACGTTGACCGTGACGCGACGTGAATCTCAACTTAGGGTACGTCTTGTTTGTATATTTTACAATAAATTGTCAGCAGAATGATATACGAATAATCGTTAGACTTGAAGGTAAATGCGTTTGTTGCAGAAAAGTGTGAATCATGACGTAAACTCGAACGATTTATGTTTTCCTGAGCAGGTGCATTGACCTGACAGTTCATGTGAAACTTCGCTATTTTAATTAGAGAAAACCAGCTCGATTAGGAAACGCTTTTTTCACAAACAAATTCTACGAATAATTTTTTTTGCGCCTGAAATATAATTAACCTCAAAATTTTCTGGATTGCAATGATGGACAGGATCTTTGTGTATAATCATACAGCAACTGATGAGATATGATTATAGGGACCGTTAGGCTCCAAAAATTACTTTCGTTGAAACACGTTATTAATGAGGTGTCGCAAATCTAATGGTGCCTCTTCAAGCAGGCGAATGGATGCACTTCCGATAATTTATAAGTAATTAAGAAAGCAATGACAAAACTTTATTTAGTTTTTTTTTAATTCCGTTTATCTTAGGAAATTCGAGATAACTACAATTTTCATTATAACTAATAGCTAGTAAAATTAGACGAATTGGTTGGTTTTCAAGATGTTTTATGCTTATGTGGAGCAGCTACAACGAGTAACAATACGAGTTTCACGAAAATACTTCATCCCTGCGGTAAACCGTCTGTTTGCTGCGACATGTGACAAATCGAAATTACGGAATGTGTCATTTGTATATTTTATCATGAATCCTTATGAAAGTGGAATTGTATGAAATAGTTAATGTTAAAATTAAGTATTTCTGATGCGAGAAGTACGGGACTTGACCTAAACTCGAGCCATGGCAAACTTTACTACTTTACTTTGGGATAACAAATACGTTTTCCTCTAATTGGATGACCAGGTGCCACTTTTTTCGCAGGTAAACTTTCAAACAATTTTTTGATATCCCGAATATCATTAACCACAAAATAAGTCGTTCCGTAAATTTCTTCGTAGAAATCGCGTTATTTTTCAATTTGGCACCGGCAAAACCAATTCCTCTCAAATTGCTAACTTTATGTAAATTCCGAAAAACTCAATCTACAATCTGTCATATCTTTTCAACTGAAAAGTGAGCTTTCGTTAATAAAAATGTATCACTCACGTATGTATGGAATACTTCAAACAGTGTTAAAAAAAAATTCGATTAAAAAGATCAGAATTAATATTTTATTATATTATATGAAAAATTTTCACTGAAGCGTTGCTTTGTATTAATATTTTCATGTTAATATGCAGTATTTATACAAAATCTGTGTCACAAGTAAATTTCCCTATCAGAATGGTTTTTCCTATCGTAGTGACCATTATTTAATACATTCTCTAAATAAATATTTTATTTAAACCTTGTGACTATCCGAAACGATTACATGTAAATTTTACTTTTCCTTCTAATTAAAAATTCTTATCATTTTAATCCTTTTTTTAATCTCTTCAATTGTTACGTTTTAAAATTTACATTCGTACACTTTTATTATAAAAATGACTAAAGCTGTAGTTAGCTGAATATATTTCTACGTGATTTTCGAATTTACATGAACCACTTGTATCAATGCATTTAATGAACAATGCCTTATTCTCATATTCCAAATGTTATAAAAGTTAAATATTAAAAAATAAAGAATTCATTATGTACAGGATACGTACTTTAAAGCGTTGCAAATTTTTCATTGCTTTAAACTTAACCATAATGATTTTTTTTAAGTGAGATAAAGCCCGAGTGAAAATTATTGAGTATACGGTGAATCTGCAATTGATTACTCAGAAGTAAAGTCATAGAAGTATAGCCAATTAGCCACCAAAAGAATTCGCATTTCTTGCCCTTCAGTTTTTTTTAGACACGGCTATAGAAAACATGTGGGAGTCTCTTGTGTATTCGCTATAGAAAAATGTCTGCGCGTTTACAATCATATCCACAGTTTCAGTGAATTTTCAAATGTAGATAAGGTAGATTTCTTTTCGAGTGTCCAGTATTTTCGCTTTCGTAACGGTGCATACGCGGAATCTGTTTTACGAGGACAAGTACAAAGAGTAACCCATAGCCGTGCTTCATTGCAAATTTATTTCATCCTCTATTTAAGGGGTGGTGGCAGGGGGCGGTGGGGGGGGGGGGGGCGTGTACTCACTTTGAAAAAATAGTGGCAAAGCTAAAAATTGAATAACGTTTATCAACGTGCCAATTCGATATAAAGACGGTTTCGGACAACTACCTTGGTGGTGAGGACTAAAAAGAAATAAACAAATCTAACGAGAGTTCGTTCTCTTTATTTTCTGTGATTGATCGCTTCCGGCTTCGTAATAATAAAACAGATTTTTATCGTAATATTACGTAAACTTCACGATCCCTATTTAGCCTTCGGGTATACACGTTATCTACATCACGATTACAAATACTCGATAAGGAAACTGCATCGACAGGCTTATTGTTATCGTTCCCAATTATTGTTCATGATTTCTTTTCTTGTCGTTCTTTGCAAAATCGCGTTTTGAATTTAACAATTTCGTACCCGCACGACCTTCCAATTGGAGACACACTATCGTATAACTTGGCAAATAAAGAGATCCATAAATCGTGCATATGGAACGATTCGTTCGAGAGCACATCGGTTAACTCGACAATTACCATTAATTCTGCGGCCAACTTACGTAACGATACGGCCTGTTTATCGTGTCGTGCGTTGCTGTCGCTGTCGGATTGTTGTAGCCGTGCGAGAATCGTGGCGAAGGACTCCCAGCAATAAAAGTCGTCCTATGTAGGTATAGTCGATCCATGCTTAAAATTGGAGGTTAGGGAACTTTTATGCAGAAAATCATAAATAATATTTACGTTGCCTTGCCATTTTCATGTATCCTGCGTTATAACATAATTTCACAAAACAATGAAACAAGTATAAGACATTTGAAAATGTAGCACCGATTTTGATCTTTGACCGATTTAATTTGTATGAATTATGAATACGCGATGAAATTAGAAAGGTGAAAGCCGTTTCACAATTGCGCCACGACATGAGAAAGTAAGTAAATTGTGCGATGCTCATTAGATAACTTTCGTGTGGGTATGAATTGCAGGTTTGATAATTACGTAAAAATCCGACCTTTCTTTGAGCTCTTGAAGGAGAGCGCGTGCCGTAGATTTGAGTCATTCGACGATTTAATCATTTTGATGCGATAATGAATGCCAAATGATTGATGCAACTTCAATCATCAATTATGCATGCTACGATCAGCCAGCGCCCGTTATCACGAACGCATTGAACATTTTTTTCTGACATTTAAGGCCGCGCGCGCGCGCGCTCGTGTGTGTGTGTGTGTTTATTATTTGTTTCTATTTCGCAGCCGTACGCTTACGTATATCAACAATAAAAGAACATACACAAACCTAACATAATATTAGACAATTACCAAAGACTCCCGCTACAAAACGATTTTTAAAAGGTTATTATGACTTCCAGTTTAATAAAAAAAAGTCCCTCTAAAGCAAATGCTTATTACGTCACGTTACATCCTAGCTCAACCTACAAAAATTAAACTGTCACGTGGTCCGTTACAGTAAATTAATAAAACGCTCTTTCTCTTTGCATTGCAGAGAAGCGACAATCTCGACTTGTCTCTGAGCGTGCCACAGCATCACCAGACGTCATATCACGACGGCTACAGTATGACTGACCAGGTAAGATGACTAACTTCTTATACGACTAATATATTTTGCAACAGGCATAGGTTATGACGTGTATTCGAAGTGATCGAAATTCAAACCAAGAGGGAAATAATATTCATTAATAAGATTTGACGTGGATACGACGAAAAGTAACGCTCGAATCATCATGCGACTGTCACGATATGAACCAACCTTAACGTTAATCCCTATTACCGGCAAGATATATGATGGGAAACTCGGGACATTTACGATAATAATACATCAGGGTTATCTATCATCGACGAACAAAAGAAGATGACGGGGATTCTTGTTTTCTTCCTCTCTCCCCGTCCAGTCCTCACCCTGGAACGTCACCCCACTACGCTCGCGACCCCCCTCCTCCTCAGCTCCGTTGCCGTTGGAAATGACGGCGAGGGTTGGACGACGGAAGATGCGAGGGGAATAACGCAACGTGTTGGAACGCCTTAAGGGACTTAAAATAGGCGAAATGAAAATAACATATAACACACGAGGCACCGGTTTCCGGTTTCGGGCCAATATATCCGGCGACAATTAGCCGATGTATCCTGCACGTACTTTACGAACTTGAAAGATTTGTACTTCCTTCCTGTTGAGTGAAGTAACGCGTTAGCCTCTAGTGCTTCTACTTTCTACTTTATTTTTTTGATCGATCTTTTTTTGACATAAAATTTGACGTTTTATAAGAATAGAATGTTTCTGCTTCTAATTTTTCTGATATTCTCGATAATGTATACGTGGCTCAACATGATGATATGCTGATGTATGTTATCTGGAACGAAAAGATTCAACAGCTAACTTTCCTAAGATTTCCAGAAATCTAAAACTTTATTCTCATAAAAATTTCTTATATCGCTCTTAGTAACATTTATGAGGAATAGGAAATAGGTGAATATCGTATCATTGATTTCCTCGAATTTCTTAAACATTTCATACCGATGCTTTCAAGGAATAGAGATTAAGAGATGATAATTTCCTGTAAATGTTATTAAAATCGTATCTTCTTAAATTCGGTTTGAGAAACATGAATTCATTTCTTTAAAGCATGCTTATAGGAGGCGCCACTTTGATACAGCAACGAAGACATCTTGGATTACCTCTAAGAGAGTCCTGATAGGGTACCAGCGGTACATCATGATTATTAGAATTCACTATAAATGGAAAAAAATTTAATTGTAAGCGTCAATGTGGGGGGGGGGGGGGGCGGTGGAGAAGCAGAAGTATTTTTCTCCGCCATCGTTAAACGAACTTAAAGAGACGATTAAAAAAACGATAAAAAACGGATTCAGCATTTCTACCCGACATCTTGAATCTTCAGTCTGGAAAATCGTAAATAAAACAGAATTATATTATCTTTATCGAAATGAAGTTCGCGTATATTTCTGTAAGTTTTACGATTTCTGACGGGAAACTTTTATTAGAAATAATTGAGAATTCGAAACGTGGGATGGATTTAACATTTTTACACAGAGGCGTTATACGTCGAAAAATTATATAACCAAGTACAAATTTTTGGTTTGGCAGCAGTCTATATAGAAGCCTATAGACCTGAAACGGACTCAGAGAAGACTATGAAGTCATCAATTCGGTCTTAATGTTTCCTATCTAGTCTCTATACTAAAATTGATATGAACTTACACGAAAATTTTTCCGATCAGAGAACACAGAGACCGTAGATATACTCAAGACGGACCATTGGGAACTAATGGTGATCATTTTGATACTGCTTAGAGACTAACAATTTTTACTCAGGAAAACTCATCTTCTCACTTGTCCATTATTTCTTATAAAAATATCCTATATGTAATAGTCTAGCTTTGAAAAATATGCATGCATCTAAAGCATTAGAAAATAAATAATTATTCTAGATCTATGGAAATCCACAACTTTTTTCTTATTTGGCCTCGATAAGCAATACAAATATTGTACTCCACGTAAAAAATTTAATATAGTAGTTGTGATAACTTGGCTTTTTTAGATGAGCTTATACTTTAACCCTTCCGAGACTGTTGGGACACATATATCCCAGTCAAGTTTAATCGTAGATGCTAACTATCAATCTACTAAAATTTCTTGCACATTGCTTCATTGTGAATGGGCCTCTATTGTTACATTCCTTAAATTACTAAATTACTAATGGGACATATATGTACCAGTACGCAGAAATTCATCACCTGAAGTATTAGAAATGTAACCTGCCTCTTTTGTTTTCCTTAAAAAAAAATCCGTCTCGAAAGGGTTAAACAAGGTATAAATTTAAGTTTTATTCAGTATATTTTCAAGTATCAAAACTTTTACCATTGCTCTTCAGTACAAACAAATGTGCTATATCTTAAATTTTACTGTGTTTTGATAAATTGTTCTAAAATAAACAAATATTATATTTGGAAATGCTAAGATGTCTTAACGATCACCGTGATTTTCACGGTAACTTTTAATGAGAAATTCTCACTATGTAGAATCAAACGTTGAATCACTAATAGGGCAAGTTCATCTGTCCAGTTAGTCTACCTGCGAGCAGTACTACATTTATCCGCCTGAACGTATATAGTCGATCTACAAATAAATTGCAAGGGCCACGGAACTCTTTTACTTTAAAAGTCATAGAAGGATGGCCCCTGAAAAATATATTTTATTGATGGACAAATTGGAACTCATTATTCTTATGTATATCTTCAAGTGAATCAGTTTATATCATTAATCAACAATTAAGATCATGACATTTTTGAAAATTGTACAAATGTAATTAATTTAAGAGAGTATTAAATTAATGCATACATATTTATTCGACAATAAAAATAATAAAAAAATAAAAATAATAAAAAAATTAAAATCATTGATATTGATGGACAGGATGGAGCGCAATTTGGAAAAATTTATAATATTTATCATCTACAAGATGAAATATTCTTTGTCATGTATTCAATAGCATCAGTTGCTTTTGATAGTCATTAATCATGCGTACATAGTTAACATGAACAGCAAACCAGATTGTATTAAGAATTTAAAAAATTACCAGCGGTTGAACCTTGTTTGTTGACTCAAAAGCAAAACCAATTCTATGTAGCCACTAGGCGTTCAATTTAATTAAAGCATTTATGTATAAAGATTGACAATAAAAATTCTATTTCGTGTAATACAATAGTTAAGTATTGCTTCTATTTGTATAATATACTACTAGGCACTGTAAACTCAAGAGAAAAATACGTGAATTTTGCATTCTTTATAGAAATTACAGAATTGGCTTTTAATAGAAATTAATGAAGTAGTTAGCACTGTAAAAGTAACATGGTTTTACTCCTGTAAATTCTATAAGAGTTCAGTTAACACTGATAGTTCTGCAAATGTAACAGGAGTTCCTGTAAATCCAACAGGATATTTGTTTTCCGTGTAATCGTTTCAGAATTGCAGAAAACCTTGTTTACTGGTAAAAGAAGTAATCGACTTGTGCATAATTTTACCAAAGCCGTGATTCCCCACTAATGTAGGATAACGAAAATTGTATGACAATGAAAATTAATTCCTGGCAATTATTTTTATTCATTAGTTACTTTTACATTGGTGTACGACGAATAGCTTCACCTTACTTTTTCATGATCAATGTTTTTATGAGCAGTTTCCATCGTAAGAAATTCACATTCAAATTATAGCTCTCATGGAGAAGTTGAATTCTAAAAAATCCTAATAATTCCCTCGCAGACTAGAAATATAGAATATATTCTATGCAAACTCGTTCTCTGGATTTCCATAAATCGTGTGAATAATACTTCAGAGTGGGTGAGAGAACGTAGATGCGAATGAATGAAACGATGATTTGACGAAGCCTTGTATACCCGTGGCATAGATGACTAAACGCAGCATTCTTCATTCGATCAGTATAGTGTTCCATTGTAACCTGATCCTGTGCATCGCTCAAACGTTTAAATAATTAGAAAAATCTTGAAACTTAAGAATTGCTTTCATAAAATGCACGCAGTACATCGCAGACGAGACTGTTAATCCTATTCGCATTAATAGCCTCCAGATTAACGTCAGCTTTACGTTATCACGCCAGAGATAAAATTCCGCGAAGGGGCAAGAAAGGCGACTAGTTTTAATTTACGAGCTGAATTTATAGCTTGAGCCGACGCGATACGAGTATCGACGAAGCGTCCGATGCGGCGTGATTCATTTCAATGATGATCGACCGATGGCGTTCCGCAGACTAAACATTTTTTTAATTTTTTCTATTTCCACGGTATTTCACAATTTTTCATATATCGTAACATTTAATATTCCATTCACCTTCTCTTTCTTGATAATATTCTCATTCTGAACTGGCAGCTCAATCTCGAGGACTTTAACCCGTATGCTCTGTAGATTCTCAAATTAAATGTGGATAAAACTGGCTCTAATACGAATTCGTACGTAGCTGAGAAATATTATACAATTTAAAACTCTGGAAAAATCTTCCCAATCTTACACTTTCTATCGTCTTCAAAATTACTCCGACTGCCATGAGAACATCAGTTGAGTATTTTTCAAGATTTTGGTTGATATCCTGTGTTAGCTAGTTAAAATTTCTTTTTAATTGTCAAGCTTTTCGACAAGTCTTGTGTAGATTTCTTCGACCAGAGGGTAATCATGTGGAATTTTAATGTTGACTTCGTAGTCTAACCTCCTTGACAGTTTATGGTTAAAGCATATTTCTTTCAGCACGCTCCTACCTCTCACACTTGGCTTGATTTATGCTCCACTAACGACATCTCGATGATCTTCGCCTCTTAGCAACTAACTCCACTAGCCTGTCGTTTTCTTGTCGTTCTACCTATAATCTCGTTTTTATTGGCTCACCTTTTATATCGTTAGTCACAATCTAACGTTACCGTGTGCAAATATCTTGAATTTCTTGTCATCTGACATGTTTAATACACCCTTTCCGCAGTAATGGATTTGCCCCAAATAAAAGCAAGTGTCTATCTCTTCTCGTTAGACTAATAATTAAAACTCCAATTTGAAATTTTCTCCAGGTTTTCTCGTGTACACTCTTGGTCATGTTTTAGGTTTCGTGGAAGAACCCGTAATACTTTATCTCGTTACTATATAAAATTAGAACGTACATGTCTACACGATAAAAATAACATGATTTTATGAATTAATAATAGGAGGTGATGGTGCACATTGAATATTTGCTTTGTTTGCTCGCGTGATATTAAAAACGCATAATAATTATGCGTTTTATATTCTCGTGCGTGCAGCAATTGTTAGAGTTGTAATGAAGGTGCTCAGAAATGCATAAATTTAATACTCGTGTGAAGAACATAAAAATTGAAAAATCTTCGATGCTTTACTAAAACTTAAATACGGCGAATAAATGTGTATTAGTATATTCGCATGTTTCAAAGCCGTTTAAAAGTGTCTTTAGTAATGGAGTAAGGGGCATTACTATTTTCATTAGACGGCAAATAAAATTCACGTGGTACTAAATTCATCACACTTAGCTTAAAGCGATCATTCAATACGGATAGAATGGAAAAACATATTTAATTAACGATGATTAATGAATAAACAAATTACTATTAATGCATAAATTTATATTCTAGTATTAATTAGCAAATATCACACGTCTTAGTAAATAATTACAGATGTTTGGATCCTTTTATACTTCCAAATATAAAAATCCAAAATTTCTATGACTATCGAACGAGACTCTCGGCTAATACTTAATGCATGGTTTCACTTATTAGGGTTTCGAAGCACACCATTGTTTTGAGCAAAGTTTAGGTTCCTTATGCATATGTATTCCTAATACATATCTTTGAGATGGTGACGGTTACAATTCGAAAATGTTTAAAGACTATTTATATGTATGATCTTATGTAAGCAAATGTGTTAACAGATATTGAATATACTAAAGTCAATTAACATAGCGATAATTGAAAATCCTATGTATACCGAGCGTATATACATTTCTTTATATTGTACCGAGAATAGACTGATAACGTTTGATTGTAACAAGATCGATGACACATTCCTCATTCCGATAAGTTTCCTAGAATTTATGATTAATAAAGTATTTACACAGCGTCAGCATACGTCATGTAACTAACAACGTTTATGGTATTTTTTTTTTCATAACTGAGGATGAACAATGCTTTCTTATCATGCTAAAAGGAAAAAATCATTACGAACAAAAATAATTATGTAGTTTGCCTTACCATGCCATAACTACTCTCGTATATTTATCTATCATGCGCTTTATTGGTGACCTAATTTAGAAGTTGAAAAGTACCTTGAATCCTTCTATCGGATTTATAATCGAGCTCAGTGCGCATGAGTACATTACGCCATTGTGGGTGCGGTATTGTGAGCTACCATTCTTGAGAGAACAATATTTTCTTAGCAGACAGGTTATTTCGTTTATTTATCTTGACTGTTATCGTACTTATAACAACCCTTTATTTTCATTTAGTTTGTTTGAACTTATAAAATCCCCCGTACCTCACAGCGGGGTAAAAAAACCCTTTAGAAAAAAGAATGTCTAAACTTTCAGACGCCCGAGTCTTACCGTCCACTAACCTTGCTTCTTTTAATTAATTGTCAACATTCGGCATTTTTACAGCGATCGTCGTGAGTTTGTTTACCGCGAGAGACAATTTTAAAAGTATATAAAACGAATATCATGTAAAGATTGTATCGTTGAAAAATTTAAAGATCGTCACTGCGCTTTACTTTCGTCTTTTATGAACATGAGTTTTCTGAAAGATTCGATTATCTCAAACAGAGGAAATAAACGTGGCTCTCCAGTATCCCCCCCCCCCCCCCCCCCAATCAAGCGGCCATTTCGTAACTGGTATTCTTTGTCGTGGTATTATGGCCTTGGCACGTAGGAACGACAAAAACGAGTTCTAACGGGTTTTCACAAGAGTCGAACGACCGACTGCTTTATTCCACCTTATGAGATTCCTTCACTTTTTAAGACTTTTCACGCAGTAACATCCCTCACTAAACAATAAGTGAAATCTTTCGGACTGATAATACGACGTGACGTTGTTACACGTCATCAATGTTTACCGTGAGTCGTGACTTTTAATTACATTGCACGATTGAAATATAACGGACAGTATTTCTCGTCATTATCTTGATCATGAATTAATGCCCCTTTCACATGTCACTCACGATCGTAGTTACCTAGCACTGATTTACCACTTTGTGGAATTTATCGTGTTTCACTGTGTATTCAACGAAGATGTTTTCTTCTTCAATTCTCCAACGTCATTCTACTCCAATTGCAGTACGTCAACTAAGTAATTGTGGGATTACTTGTTAGCGGCGAGTGCAATGTCTCTGCCTCTGTCATTTTCTATTACTCGTTCGATAGCATCTCTCCCACGTTGCCCTGAGGCCTCTGTCAAGATTACCGAAGAATACCACGGCCTGTGTCCATGGTTGAGAGCAGTGCCGTCTATTTTTAATTTTATTAACAACAATATTTCAAGGTAATGGCCCATAATGCGATGGCATTTACGGCTCCAGGGCCGTCGCAGCATTTCTTCAATAAAATATTTTAATGCTGCTACTGCATTGGTTATTATGTGGGCTTAGTATCGCGATACACTCCATATACCTTTCCTCGTTGCTTAACTCTTGAAATCTGTGTAGTTTTCAAAAAGAAAATATTCACGCGTTTCTTCTTTACTTCTGCTGCTTTAACGATTTCATGGACAAATAAGCATTTAACAAATTTTTACTTTTAATTCATTTTTATTCTTGCGCAGTGAAATTAGTGTTTTTACTTTAATCTTAAGTCCAAATGGATTTACGTGTCCAAAACGGAAATGAGATGTTGAGAGTTATACTGACTGAATTGCACACAGCACATGCCTGCTACATTCTGCGCATCCTAACCTCATGAACGTTGAATCATTTTCTACTTTCCAGCTTTCGCGAACTACTTTCTCGGCAAAGTGTGTTTGCGCAATAATCGTGTAAGACACGGATTTCAGTTCAACACTCACAATCGTATCACGAGCAATCACGTATTACTGAATATAATTTGAGGAATGAAAAATCGCAAAGATTTCGTCATCTTCGACTATACGATACCGAAAGATGGCCGCTCGCAACTAATTACTCGTGGGATTTGCCGAGGAATGAATTCTCCATTCACCTCGTAAGCGCATCGTAATACGAGCACGTGAGCTCATCTCCCCCAATATGGGATCCGCTCAATCGGTACGGCGCAATCTATAAGAGCGGTAATTGCCAATCTGCAATAAATATCCCTCGGCTATAATTTCATTGTTTTAACGAAGCCTCAACTACCTTTCGAGCCGATTGGACGATGTGTAGATAGGTAGAATGTGTATCGGTATAGACGAAGGATGGCTGCGCGCCTGCGCAGGTGCGCACGCATATGTACGATCGGCTATATGCAGTAATACAGCAGTTATACAATACACACATGCCATGTATATGAACACTATAGCGGAGAAAATATTGTAGTTCTTTTTACAATCAAATTTCGTCGAATTTTATTATGTTTCGTAGTGACGCAGGAATATACTGACAATGGAATTTATTTTACCATGGAACGTAGGAAATTTTACGACAATAGAATTCAACGCAAAGTTACAAGTAAAATTGTTGCAGTGTATAGTAAAATTTCGTACGGGATAGACGACATAGATTAAGAGTAAAATGATTATATCTATAAAAAAGAATTAATTTTCAACCAATAAAAAAGTGTTATATCATAACCCTGTTTATACCTTGAAATTAATCAAACTGAAATACTCAATATTTTTTGGAGATTTCTCAATGGAAAATAAAATACGAGTTCGTCTTATGGGTATAAACGTGTAGTTGACATCTGTAAATATATATCTGAGATTCATTGGTTACCGGTAGTTAACGTCATCGAGGTTAAATTGCAAGTAAAGCATGTGTTACATTTTTTTTCGAGAGTCTACACATAACACTCAAATCTATATGTAACAAAAACTCAAAGAGCGCACTAAGATTGACATCATAATAATTTAATTACGCTTAATTGGAAATGTAAACAACTCCACACAGCTCGAAACTACGTCGCATAATGCTTCTCACTTCGCCTGAAGTGGCCTGAAGATAGGTTAAGGCTCTTGGCGGGATAGAAAAGTGACCAAGTGAATAGCTACCGTTGATTACACAAAAATATAGTGATTTTCATTCTAGGTATTGTATAACTTACTTTACATAGTATAATATTTGAATACTGTTTGAATACTTTTAAACAAATTGTTGTACAAACAACAATAAAAATTTGCGATATCTACATAGTAATTTTTCGTGTGGACATACTAAAAAGTATTATAAACGTAATAAAACTTACTATTTGACATGATACACGTATTATACTATCCTAGTAACATTTATATTCATACTTTATACTTAATAATGCAAAAAAATTACCATACCTGAATAATAAAATCTGAAATGTTACATAGCACTTATGAAATAGAAGCACACTGAATTCATGGAGAACGCCAGTATATTCCTCAATTTACAACATTTTGTATTAAATTTTACTACAAAATTCTATCCGTGTACACAAATATTGTTAAGCGATCGAACAGCAAATATGATTTATAATAAAGTCGAGCAATCGTCACAATCTTGATTGGCCCTCGTTTTATCGCAAATTGAATTAAGGAATCGAAGTGAATGAACAGTTGAAACAATAGTTTCGAAGTTTCGTGAAAATGTTCAAATTCCAGATTTAGATCGTAAATTTCATTTTTATTTGCCAAAATTTAACTGCGTAGTGACGAACGACCATAACTCGTGGCAATCCTATTTGACCCTACATCTTTTGACAATTATCCCACGTAGCAACTGTTTCTTGATTTCTTTTTTTTCTTTTCATTAGAGACAGTCGTTTTCAACGGATCTGCCCACACCGCGGGTGTTCCTAAACGAATATTCTTGTTCGATGTAAATTACTTCGGAAAAGACTTAAGGTATATAATTTACTATTAATTAGCTAGCATTTGTATTAGGTATATTATATATAATACATATCATTAGCACGTGAATAACCTCAAGTCTGTTATAAATCGTTGAGTACGCGTTTTTATTTCTAATTAAGAGGAGGATTTGTCGAGCTGCGATGTAGCTAGTACCGTTGACGGATTCATTTTCCTTTTAATCGCTATGAAGGGATCACTCTACGCTAATGAAACTTAGTTATCTCGTTGCTTCATCAAATTTTCATTAATTAGCCACTGTGCGCAACCTTCACAATCCAGCTAACGACTTACCAAAGCTGACTGTTCTGTTGGTTCGCTTGCATCTTTGGCGATCTCTCGAGAATCTAAAACAAAAATCAGAGAAAGAGAAAGAAAGTACGAAATATTACGAAATAATGTTAAATATCGTTATTCAACCGCATATCACGTATCATAGTTACAGGTTACGCCCCTGCTTTACGACCCTGTTTTATCTACTGCGTAAAAGCTCTCATTTACTATCTCGGATTTTACGGCCATTCTATTTTGTTGTTCATTTTGAAACCTTTAAGGGTCAGTACCGTCCATTTTTTTTTCTACACTTTATTCATCTAGATTTTTTTCTTAACTTTTTTGTTTCGATCTTGTCTCACGATAAATCTAAAACATTGAATACCTATGGTATCACAACCAGTCGGTAATATGATGAGGTTTATGAAAAAAGATCTAGAAACAAAAAACATCTGATGGCAAGCAACTCAGTAAGTGTGTGTTTATATATTGTAAGGACAAATACAGCAACCACGAATTATACCAACAATGGCTCTCTTATAAACTACACAGACTTTCGAGTATATACTTCGCTATATTCAATTCTTTACTGTGTTTTATTAGTACCTTTTGTATGTAATTTAATTCTGTATTCTACTCTATATTTTGTTATTACTCGATCCATCATTAGAACTCTTGATTGCATTCTCTTACCCTAATTATATGGTAGACGTAGGTATGGGTACTCCATGTATCGATCGTCCGTTCGACCTTGCGTTTATCGACATTGCTAGTCTCAATAAAGTACACTAAATGTATAGTAACATACGTAGAAACGGCTTGAAAAGTATTTTACATTTTAATGCTAATGAGACTGAGAAATCGTCATCAAGAAGTCTCTTTGCGATGGTACCTATAATTTGACCGCGGTCGTCCCGGCACGTGCCGCAACCCCGTTGCCGGCAGACCGCCGTCCTTAAACCTTTTATCTACCACGCATCGAAACGGCGTAACAAGTTGGCGCATTGCCGGAGACGTCGCCATGGTGTAATTTCAAAAGGGAAGCACGCACTTTCTTCACTACCGTTTGAATTGCTATAAAAATGTGAACTAATGATCCGATATAATTGTTTAACATCTTAAAATGTTCAGAAATATTTGCTCTTTAATATGATATTAGTAGGCTAACGATTTTATTGAATAATGAATTTAAAAAATCAGCTGTAATGATAACCTATTTTTTTCGGTCGTTTTTGGGGATTTTATGTAGAAGTCCCCTTAACCTTCCAGTAGACTGTATGAGAAGACGCAGCGTCTGCCACGTAAAAATAAAAAATTTTTTAAATTACCCTTCCAGTGGTGGCGCCTTCTTTCCTGCCGTAAGAAAAGTACACCCATCGTGTTTGTCAGACCGAGCGCCACCACTGGATGGTTAACGGCTTGTTTTCAAGTAACGTAATAGAACTGCGTCAACGTGACAAAGTGCTGAAAAACGAAGTGTAATAGGAAACGGACCACCTGCAATATGCATTGGCAATATTGGTAATCGCTGAGTTACGTCGTTTGACTGTAATCACTAATTAGTGGGGCATTAATTATCATTTTCATTATATGGTTATTATTTCTTAGTACTTATATTTTTAATCGTGCCATTGCAATATGTGATGTTCTGCTTTTACTTTCTTTTAGTTCAGTAATTCTTTCCTTTCTCTGTAATCAATTTTCCGAGCTGTCAAAAAGACGATAAAATGCTAATTTTGCAACTTGCGATACCAATTAATAGTTCTGCAAGTCATTGTTTATGTTAACTAAATATAATTAAGTTCGTGTTACGCCATCAACTTCTCCTGCAGGCCGGTTGTTATTTTAGTGAAGTTTATCGATATCCCTGCTATTAAAGTTTAGGTACAAGTTTCTAGTCATTCGCTCAGCTCTCGGTCTTGCAATCCTTTACAAGAGACTTCATTGATTGCTACGGCGCCACCTAGCGGGGTGCACAGTCGTATTTACCTCCAGCAATTTTCACGTTTCAAACTTGATTATAAAATGTACGCAAGAGCGAAATCGAAGTTGAATTTAAAACAAAACTCGTAGCGGGATAGCGGTAGAAGAGCGGTAGTGCAAAACAGAAACGAGAATGACAAAGAAGGAGGTGGAAGGAGGGAAAGCCGATAAACCGACGGCCGCAGAAGTCCGGGAACGGCGGTGGAGTAATCCGGTAACCATTCAAATAATATTTCCTCGGAAAGTAACTTTTCCAGCAGAAGTTTTAACGAGATGGAGAAATAAGTTTAGTTTCCACGGAAAGAAAGATGGCGTTCCAGTGCTGATATTTTCAACCATCTTCTCACTCGGTACAGGCAGGATAGCTATACCAATAGTTATATAGGTGCTCTATATATAGATTTGTCTAGATCCCTGCGTCTCTGTATCTACGACGTCGTAAAACAAAAAGTTAGGTTAGGTTGACTTAAGGATGAATCTAACTTCAACAGTTCGTATAGTCCTGTGCTAATATCGAGCGTGCTCGTACAAAACCAAAACTCAATACGTTAAAAATGAAGCGTTACGTAATATTGAATCGTAAATGCGGCAAATGAGATACCCACTTGTCTTGGCGTAACCTCGGATTAGCTTGTTCACTCCGGAGATAAGGATTATTTAGGAAGGGGATGCTACGAGGCGAGAAACACTAAGGGAGGTTGTGACCTCCACTTTCTGTCGCGTAAAGTGAAAATACGTTTACGTCTGCAATCCTCTTAGCAGCTATAGCGGCCTGTCATCGTTAACGTTATCTTACTCACGCACCGCACGAGATTTTGCTTGTGTGCGACACTGCAACCCTTTGCAACGGTGCAAGCAGCGCGACTGCACCAGGAATCTGCCCTCCGTGATCATAGCCAATAACTGCAAGCACTTCTGTTACCGTTCTGCACTTCCCCCTTGTATTATTATAACGTCGTGTCGCTATAGTCTTATGGCGTTACATTTTACTAATGCGTGAGATTTTCTTGTTACTCTGGTAACGACCCTAGTAAAAATGTTTAAGTATCAGAGATGTCTCAGAACAGTTTCGCGTACATCTCCCGCGTAGAAAAAAAAAATGGGAAAAGGTCTTGAACGAGTACTACTCAACTTAATTGAGTATTAATCAAGTCTTTGCATCGATTTTCGTCTTGCTGAAGTCTCGTTGTGGTCCTGCTCGAATCGTTATATGTGGACAGTCTGATATTTCCGTTAGACAAATTTTTGCAAAAAAGATTTTGAATCTTAAAAAGTATCGGACACGATAGAGCGATTTGATCAAGACCATAACGAGACTTAAACGAGACGAAATCAATGGAAAGATTTGACTGATACTCAATTGAGTTGAGTAGTACTTGATCGAGACCAAAGAGATGTACGCGAGAGTGTCTGAGACATCTCTGATATTTTAACATTTTTACTGGGGCATCTACGGAAGCACTGCCTAGAAGAAAGAAAAGCATGCACCTACGGAACTTGGCTTATTATGCATACGGATGTACGCGGCATGCAATAGCAATACGCAATCTTTGTTACCGACAAAACAATGTATGACGCGCTTCATAGATATAAAATCGTTTAAACAGTTTTCATAACGCTAGCTCGAAAGCTCTCTGTAGAAATTCAATTATCAAATACTTTTTCAATTTTATGACAGTACCAATTCGTAAATGTCTAGATGAAATGAAGGAGCTGGTCTGAAAATAGCATAATAACTGGAAACAAAATCAGAATAAAAATCAGAGTTAGGATCCTAACCGTTTCTAACAGTCAGATCCATAATTTATTTTTTATTTCCTGTTACATTAGTTGTAGCGACCAAACATTACAGTTGGTATGTAAATATTGTTGTGTATACGGACAGTATACAAGGACAGGTGCACCAGGCGCACAAGCGACTGGCTTGATTGATTAAATCAGTCTTCCTTGCTATCTTCGATGCGTAGAGTCTATAAACAGTCCAGAAGCATTGACTAGTGAAACTTGAAATTTATGCAAATATACATCAGCCATCGGCAGCCCCGCAGCGGGTTGTCCATTCTCCATGTCAATTTTGCAAATGGTCAAATTCACTTTCTCGTTCAATGCGTAACGCACCTGAACAGCCATTTCTTATTGAAGGAAGTGCGTGCAGGCATAATTGCGTAAGCGTGATGCGAATGAAATTGACAGTTATTATCCCAGGGAGCTCTTCAGTACCTTCATCTCACTTTTTGGCACTCTTTATTTTGTTTATCATATCACTGTCATTGTCTTTGTTACGGGCGTACATGTCGTTCTAATTAACTCTGATTAATGACAATTGTTTTCATTCTAATTAATGTAACGAGCGAACTACTTCCCTAATAGCAATTAGAACGTAGCTCTGATATTCTGACTTAGTACGTTTTTTAAAGGCTTTTCACATATATACGAGTTCTCGGGGTATAACGTTTCAGTAATAAAGAAGTTTCCTAATGTTATTCTTTTTTTTGTTCCACTTCCCGTCCATTTCTCTTGTACTCCGTTAGTCAGTCTCTTCCTGTAATACCTTCTATTACCATATTTTGAGCTCACATATACCGGCTAGGCACTTTTAATATATTCCGTTTTCTTCTATCACCTGCTCGAGGAATTCCTGATTGTGTTTCCTGAGGCGCTGCACTACGATACGACGTGTTCCTATCATGTGTCGCTGATTTACAAACCAACGAGTCACGACCTCCTTTTCTCTGATGCCAGCAATACTTGATGTACACGAGGACGACGAGTCATGCTGATGAGTCAACTACCGATAGAAGTTTCTACAATGATCGTTGGCCGTTCTTCATTTTTCTTCTTCTTTTCACTTTTTTGTTTAGAAATTCTCAGTAACAGTTATATCATCTCGTCATCAAACGCACGCTAGTTTCCCATCTGTCACACTAGTACAACAACAATATAAAATTACACGTAGCTTGTACTTAGTAAAAAATATTTCAATTTGTTCATTATGCCAATTCTAATCTGGCAACATTACACAGAGATAAGCAATATCTTTAAATTGCGCCATAAAATATACAGCCGTCATTATTGCGCCCGTTATTAATTAGCTCCGCAGAATTTCGAAACATTCTACGAAATAAATTGGTAGAAAAATTGTAGGAGAATGTGAGCAATGCATGGAACACGAGAACAGGGAGAGGAAAAGGGGGGAACGGGAGAGAAGAGAGGGGTGGAGAAAAGAGGAGAACTCGATCAATAGGTACTCGGGGGCCTTCAAAGGAAAATTCCTGACGCTATTAAATCCAATTTAAAAACTTTTACCCCCTCCTTTCTCCCTCCATCCCTCATCCTGCCCTCCTCCTCTTCCTTCTCCTCTACGTCCTCATCACCCCTTGTCCTCCCTTCCCTCCCCACCACTCTCTAGCTCCCTCGCTATCCAGCAGTAAATTTATTTTCTTTTGCTCCCCCGTGAAAGAGGGAATAAATTGCTAAAAGGATTTTGAACAATATAATGCTATCTATCATCTACGTGGGTCGAGGGTGAATTCTTTGATTCGACTTTCTTTTTTCTCCCTTTCTTCCCGTCTCACCCTCTATCCAACTCTTCGCATTCATTCTTGACGTTCCTCTCACGTCCGCCTATCTACTATCTCGTAGTCGTATACCCATCTCTTGTATTCATATAGCATATCTATATGTAGCTATTCTATATACGAGTTGGTACGTAACTACCGAGTATGGAGTATATGTTTATATGTTATATAGAGGAAGGAGAATGATGACTGAACGTAAGCATATATTCTGTGAATATAAACAATTGAATAAGTCCGTCTTTACCGAGACACGATTCCGTTCGAAATCGCAATAAGCTTCGGAAATTCCATGAATACCGGAAATTCCGTTAATGATAGTTAGGTTAGGTTAGAATGTGCAGCACAGACTCTCGCGAGTAGACCTGTGTCTAATGGAGAACTATGACCTTTCCATTGCAGACATTCCACACGCCCAGCTTTGGAGACGAGGATTTCGACATCCCGGCCATTCATCCTCATCCGCATCAGCAACACCAACAACATCAGCAGCAACATCATCAACAGCACGATCCGATGCACACGTATCAACCACAGGTAAACCAACTGTTTCCCTTCGATTATCAAATACCTTTACCTTTACGACGATACACACAAAAAAGAAAAGAGCAAGTCTGTCGCGGGTCGCATAATTGACATTTTTACTTCGGGCGTAATTACATGACGAGAATGTTAATGACGGCGATGATGAGAATGATAACCAAGCTAAGTTAAAGATGTTAGATGGATTTGATGGAAGTGGGAATGATAACAGTAGCGGAGGCACTTCCTTCCGAGTAGGGAAAGGACTTGCCTGGCGCGCGCGCGCGAGGAGGGGTACGATGATCTGGTCTCTAAAAATACCCGCGCATGAATAATGCCCGAACGCGGAAGTTGTTAAATAGTTAATACATCATCCTGACGTGTACCATTTTAATGCATCGTGAAACCCGACAAGGACGTACTACCGAGTCAAATATTGTGGAATGTACGGGGAAGACAGATGTTGTCTCTCACGATTCTCCCTATGTCGATCTCCAGGAGTTGTCGCTGCGTCGAGACGCTGCACCTCGGATTTACTCAATTCAAGGGTCTCTTTTGTTCTAGATGATGCAAGGAAATGGTATGCAGCAATCTCCAGACGGCTTGAGTCTCGATCCCGGTGGGTACCAACAGCCACTTTACATGCAACAGGAGCATCCCATGCAGCCCATCAATGTCAGGTGCGCATTTCTACCAGTAGAACTCAGTCAGAATGATTGACTTTTTTCAACCAGCAATTATTGTCGATCCTTAAAACACTTATAACATTAATTGAACAAGCAGCAATATAACCATCCTTAAAGACTCGTTCCTAATTATCAAGAACATAATTATAGCGGTCATTCGATATTGGATCCAGATTCCAGACACTTAAATTGTGAGCCGTAAGAAGATTAGTAGAAATTCTTGTGATACGGCGGCTATGTATAGAGTGCATTCCAAAATTTACTGTGAACATCAAGCACGTCAGTTACATCTTTCTCAAATTTCGTAAACAAAGGAATCTCGAAATTCTCAACGGTGACAGTGAATTTCGGTATGTACCCACAGAAATTGGTATGTACAAAAAAAGCACCCACTTTACTTATCGAGTAAGCGTTTGCTCGACATCTCAAAATATTAAGATGAAAAAAAAGTCGAAAATATCCTACCGTTTGTCGTGTAATAATCATACGCGTCACGAAAAAGACTGTAAATATCTGGTTTCACGATATCATGGGAGTTAGGTACTCCATCACGCAGAAGGCACGCAGGAACACTCGAGCGCGTACGCACATATCGATGGAACTGCTATATCAATAACGGAAACGAACCAAGATGTTCCTATATGAATAACCTTGATTCGTGTATTTTGAGACACGTGCACAGCATATTAACTTTTATGCCTGAATACCCGATCCATAAGTCTCATTCTATGTTACCCACTATTCCACAATTTCACGCGATAATCTAGCAACGGTCGCAAATAGTAATCTTATACGGCTCGTCACGAATCTCCAAAAAACTCCATGAAAAAATAAACTCCAGAGTTCTACGAGTCTAAATGTAAGAATAACAAGATATATAAATAGAGAGTGTGCATACTTAGTCGATTTATGATGCTATGCTAATAATATAGCACGAACTCGTCGCATGACATTATTATTATTTTTCTTTGGTTCCGATGACTTAATGTTATTTTATTTTAGAACACGTTCCTTGCACACTTATTGCACTCACGCATAGTGTTTTTTTTTCCTAACTCTTGCGTGTAAATATGAGAATACAGGCTTTTGATCTGCAGGTGCAAGTTAAATGGGCACATATCTACCTGCCATATTTAATCCTCGCGTGACTGGTGTCAGTAGCCGGTACAACTCTCGTGTCGATGCAAAGAATCCAATACTTTTTCCACTCGTTATATATAAGAAGTGTCCATTTTATTCCACTTCTACTACTTATTTTATAATTCGATGCGCTTCCGAAAGTTATTGACATTCAATTGTATGTAATCCTTTGGTCAAATTTCTTGTGCAATTCGATACCGAAAATTTCTACGTATAAAATTAGTAACCAAAGATTAACGACAAACTCTAATGTCTCACATTAAATTTCCCGGAATATCGAACTAATTATGCCGATTAAATTATTTATTTATTTATTTATTCTATTTTTATTTTATTATTTATTTTTTAATATTTTATTATTATTTATGATAATTACACCATTCAAAAAAACGCAGAGGGCATCCACAAGCGATGTACTCGATGTATACTCTGCTCTAGATGCAAAAGGCTCATACATAAAAAAAAATAAAAAACAGTTATATCACGAAATCTTCAGTTTTGAGCGAAACAGTGGAAGTAGAGGGAGGCGTGGATGGAAAATGGTAATGGTAATGGTTTCGGTAATGGCGTTGGTAATGTTAGCGAAGGTATAGTAGGCGAAGGGAATGTAAAAGTTATAGAAGGTGGAAAATGAAAAAAAGGAGTAATACGAGGGTGTAGAGAAGTTCGAGGGGGTGAGACTGATGTAGAGTAGGCCGTAAATCGTCCTCCGCTGACGCAGCGCCGGCCATATCTCAAAAGTTATCCAATTTGTGTTAAAATAGCATTCAGCCACTAGATACTGGCAACCCTCGTGCTGCCATCGTCTTTCTCTGAACCGCAGCCTGTCCCAAAGTATTTCCGAATCTCTCGAAAACCGCACACCGAATTATAAACTCAAAAGGGTGCGCCATTTAGAGTTTTAACAAGACAGTAAGAAGAAGGTCCGCCTCGATCTTTCGGTACTCTGCTCTCATGCTAGGACAAACTTTTATTTGTATTTTTATTCTCTCTCTTTTTCTCCATTCTCAACAAAACAATGATCCTGGCACTTGAACACGAGTCGAGTTCCTTCTCGGAATCCTGACCTGAGAGAAATACTTTGTTAGCCCCATCGAATTCTCTTCCTAGAATATTGAATATCAATTAAGGTTACGAAAGGGCCTGAACCGTAAATCAGGCGTTGTCGTCCTTGAATGCAACCCGAATGAATTTACCAAAATCTTTGTTTCGATAATAAACTGAAGATAGGTTATTAGATTTTTCGTTTGATTTCAGCTCAGCATATAGCAGTCCCCAGGGTACTTACTCGACGATAACGTCACCGGGTCAGCAACATGCTGGACAGCAGCTACTTTTGCTCCAGCAACACCCACACCAACAACAGCAGCAGCAGCAGCAACATCAGCAACAGGTGCAAATGCAACAACACATACAGTATATGCACCCCCAGCAACAGATGCAGCAACAGCAACAGCAGCAGCAACAACAGATGCAGTATCGGAGTCCCACAGGAGGTAGCCCACCTGCTATCCAACCAAACGCCATTCCGGAGAATAACAATACTACCACCAGCGAGGACAGTGATGACAGTACTCCACACTCCGCGATGGTGAGACCAGACAGACTTTACTAAACTGAAAAATTTATTCCTCATATCATTTTTTTTCTTTTCCTAGTGCCTCTACTCCATTTTCTATCTGCTTCCTTCTATCTTCATCGCTTTGATCGATTTCAAATCACGATTGCTCTACATGACCCGAGACTTTCTTTGTACTCCGATTCGTTGCGGATAGTACAATTGATCCTCTTGACGCTCTAACACACAGGAATAGTCATGCTTATCGAAATTAGTCTTTCTTTATTTTACTTTTGCTTTTTCTGTTACTTCTTTCTTTCTTTTTTAACATTTCTAGTCGATATTATTAGAGAGTAATGGTAAGAATCAAGAGGAAGAAGATGATACAGGTTATCTATATCGTACCACAAAGTCATTCTTAACACCGTAGATCGTGAAAGACAATGCACTTGAGAAAGTGGGCCGAGTCAAATGGATACGTATGCGTTCACATTTCTAACTGTGTGTGTGAAGCAGGTATAAAGCGCTTGACCTTAACTCCTTACTTGACCGACTGTTGCTGTATGTGACTGTTCAGATTGTGAGCGCAGCACGTGTGAGCTTAACTTTAGGGAAGAAGTTAGAGCTTGAAGTCGGTTGAATTAATAGCCTTCAGAAAACTCATAGCCACCGTAACTATAAACCGAGACATTACCGAGCGAAAAAGAATTATTGAAACAAAAACTAACAATGATTGATTATTGGTATCGATGCACAAATAATCCATCCGCCCATTATACTTCTGTGCCTCAAATAGAATCTATTGGATAACTTAGTTGATTCTTACCGGGAACATGAATCGCGTGGTTATTTTTCCAGAAATAAGCTGTTCTGATATTTTTTTTGTTTAAATAAATATTGTGAAAAGCAAGTTACGGGTAGAGAGGTTTTTTAAATATTAAAATTTTGGTTGAATCAAATAGAACAATTGCTTTTTTAAGTTTTGTCGATATCTTTATCACCCTAATAGAACCTTTCTTTGGCAAGTCCAGGGCCTGTTTAGTTCCCCACTGGGCCAGTCCAGGACCAACTAGGACCTCGACGGGCCCTCAATTTTCATAACGGAATTTTTCTACGGTAGTTAGTAAAAAAATTGTCGATTGAACGTTTGAATAATCGGCTAACATTCGTCGCTCTTGACTGCACGCGGCCGGGCATTATCGCTCGTAACTTCACTTCCATTCAATTCACAATAATGAGTAAAAGCGCATGAGAAACGAGAAAACTCAAGCTTTAAAATGGCTACAGAGTTATCTCGGTAAATGAAAAATTAAAAAAGTTATCACCGTTTGAAAGGCAAAAGTGCTTCAAAAAACACGACTACACGTTTTCCACGGTAAATCAACATGTATTTATTGGATCATTAACCACAAAATTGCATTAGAAAGTAGAAAATCTATCAATAACTGATAAAGATATCAACAAGATTCAAAAAAAGCAATTACTCCATTTGATTCAACGAACATTTTAATGTTTAAACATAATTTCTCTATCTTTAACTCGTTTTTCATAATATTTATTTAAGCAAAAGAAATGTTAGTAACAAAAAATCTTTCGATTTTTTTAAAAATAACCACGCGATTGGTGTTTCCCGTATCTCAAAACGTAAGAGCTAAGAAAGTTATCGAATGAACCCTATTTCGGACGCAGAATATGGCGGTGAGCTTATGGACTAGAAGCGAGAAGGGAGAAGAAAAAGAAGAGGTGTTTTACGCGTATGCAGAGAAACAGTATATTCTCGTGCCGTAATAAAGGTCGACAATATTTTTTGTGTTTCGTTGGAACGATACTTGCCAAGCTATCAGTTACAATGAGGAGAGGAGATATATAAATCGTAATTTACCAGAGCGTAATATCTCAGAGTTATTAAAATAATAAAATTATGTTCGTGGAGGTTATTAGGTACCGCCGCGCAGAGTTTCATCAGTTTCTTTTTTTTTCATTTCTTTTAACGGAAACACAAAAGAAAGAAAATAAAGAATAAGGAAGTATGAAAAATTACGAAGGCCAAAGTAGAAAGAGGAAACGTGAGAGCTGACACAATACCTTTTTTCGTATTCTGGAGCTCTCATTATTTCCCTGTACAAATATTCTCTCTTCGCCCACCTCCCCCACTCACCCTTTCATTTCCTCCCTAACCCTCTGTTCCCCTTCTATTTGTTTAGCTTCTCGCGCAAAAATAGATCGTTTTTGTGTGCAACTGTTGTTTCGCCTGGAACAAGTCAGTTTTACGAAACTAGCCCATACTCTCTGTCTTCGACGTTTTGGTAGTGTGTGCAAAAGTGCTCTCGCGAATTTTTTAATTTGCAACATGAAAAAACGCCAGACGAAAGGTATTTCACGATGCAGAGTACATTGCAGAATAATATATCTTTGGATTTAACTTTCATGCTCGCAAAGTTTTATTATGAATGATTTTACATTTTTTAGAATCTTTTTTACCCGGATTTCGACGTAAAAAGTTAGCCTCAATTTTTTGATAATATGTAGCGTCTTGTTCGCGTAAGAAAATGATGGTTGTGCTGCGTGACCTTTCAAAATAACTATGAATCACTGTCGCGATCTTTTTTTTAACTTGTAGACAAACTGTCAGATATTAGTTTTATCTACCTGAAGAACAAATCCATTCGATAGAATTACGTTTACGAATAGTGTTTTGCATATTTATACATATTATTGCTTTGTTTATCCATTTGCCATTTATGATCATGTCTTAAAATACGCTTTTAGAAGTATTTAAACAAGAAATGTACATACAATGGAGTATAATGCGGAATCATAAAAGTATTTCCTACCATGAATATCTAATCTAAATCCTCTGAGAGAACGTTACTTCTGAAATAAAATATTCACTAGGAGTATCCCACTAGGTATTACCCAGTTATTTAAATTTATTTGCAATGCCTTCCTCAAGTTCGTAAAATTGCATCTTTGGTCTAAAGTAGCAAAATCGTCAAATTGTAATTTGTCCCTTAATGAATTCAGTGAGCACATTTGGCGAGTTGGGTAAAAATGCTGTAGTAGAAAATATATTAATTCTTAGGTTGAGGTTTCAATCTATGAAGACCTTTGTGAAGACTTTTCTCGTTGTAAGATTTTTATATTATGATATTTTTATGCCGAAGTTATACTTTCTTGACAGTCAGTTCAATTTTATCTGTGATAAAAATACAAAGTTATAAAATGATACATGTAAAGTTTAAAAAATGATTTACGCTACCTAATCTAATTGTAGTAACTTTAAAAGATCCTCTTGATTTAAAAATTGAGGCACAATTGCCTGATTATACATATTTATCATTGATTATATCACGTCGCTATTCAGGTATATTCTAGAAACGTAGATAGTCCACGATTAGATAATATCACTATCGCATACGTATACGTTGTAGTTTGAAATTTTACGGTACATATGTTCAAATATTTATATTATTATTAGAATCCACAATTCGAATGAACAAATAGGACGTGTTTACATACATGCCGTAGAAGTTCAAGAAATGTTGGGCCAACAATTCAGGCTATTTACAGACAGCTAACATACGTTCCTCTTGATTTCGAAATGGACTAATAAAGTTATCAATGTTTTTAAAGACTATCGTATAGAGATTTTAGAGAAATTTTGTATATGAATTTGAAGAATAATGAAGCATCGAAAATTTACATCTACCCTATTCTGAAAATAATAGTACAATTTACTGTTTTTTTTTTCATTCTCTTTCTTAATACAAAATATGCTCATTTTCATAAATTGTGAAGTCACTACTATACGTCCTACTTTCAGAAAGAAATCGTGCATAAAAACAAACGTATGAAGATAAATGAGGCGTTAGCATTCGCGCAGATAGTGTCGTCGTTAGACTCGTGGTGTGCAAATAGAAAGACTTGGCGTAGTGGTGCAACGGAACTGCAGTAAATCTGTCTCTATAACTGAAGAATTGACGTCGGTTATTCGTTACTTGAACGAAACTTTCATTTCTCTCCATCTTCTGCTTTCTTTTATGTGACTATTCCGGCGAATCTTCGTCAAGGGTACCTCCAGCGCCTGAATAAATTGTATAAATATCGTTTGTATTCTTCGAAATGCAAAGGGCTTGACAAAATTCCTCAATCGTCATTGTTTAAAAATACATAAAGGCTCTGATCCTAAAACGCAAGTTTCCTACCGATGAAAGGATTTGAAACATTGGTACTATAGAATTCTCGTGGCGACTGTACGTTTATTTGTCCGCGTAAGAGTACACCTGTATAAATAGGTTAGAATTATACAGACGTCTACAGTGTGCAATATTGCTAATTTAAAAAGAATACATGATATCATTTTGCATACATCGTTATTACGTACGAATCGATAATAATTATACGCTCCATTACGGTTTCATAATTAACTTTGGTGAATCTAAAGAATTTTTTCGTTTCATCTTTCAACATCGATATTGAAGCGAAAGAAGATTTTAAACGTTAATTCGAACTGAAATCATCCAAAAATTGGATAAAGCCAATTCCTTTCCGAAAAAACAATTTTACCTTCTCCTATATTTTTTTGTTGAGAGTTACAATCAAAGAGCGGCTTATACATACATATGAATGTAGTCTTCCAATAAAGCTGTAAATCAAAAAGAAATTTTTTCCACAAATAAAATGTTTTCTCTGACGTTCCGTAATAGTATTGATTCGTTGCTTTTTTTCAGTTGACTGGTATAAAACGACCTTCGCCAGAACCAACCGACACCGTGAATAAGGCTCAGAAGAAGCCGAAGGTGCAGAAGAAGAAGAAGAAAAGAGATCCGAACGAACCACAAAAGTAAGTCGTGACACAATGATATTATTATCACGTGATATCAGATTTAAAAATTGAAAAAAGTATTTCATACTGATAAGGAGAAAAGCCCGTTTTGACAACGATTAAGGGTTCAAGTTGAATGATAAATCGACGTTGGAACGACGTTCACGCGGAATCGTGAAATAATACATGAGGATACAGAGCGCTGCTAGTGACAACTTGGTAAATTTCTGAATTTGCTGAAATTCGCAAATCAATCAAAGCAACTGTGCTGACTTCACCCCCCATCCTCCTAGCGGGATCGTGAAAGCCATATACATGGTTTAATAAAGCAGAAATTAATTACTACAGCCCACGTATCCTGACTGCGTTCTCCTTTTTCTTTTCTCCCTACTCCTACTACTCCTTCGATTCACTCCCCTGAATGATCCCAATGTTCTATTTAAATACAGAGTTAGATAAGACAAATTCCGTGACGAATGGAACCTCCATTACGTGGCATAAAAGGAAACGCGTGACTCATTTTAAGAAATGGCTTCCCAGTTTGATGATGATGATGCTTCACGTAATGAAGAAACTTCTTTTACATTTGTAAAACATTTTAATTCGTTTAGACATGAGTTTATGTTAAAAAGCAAAACTAACAATAATACATGTTCGATTGCTTCGATTTAATGAAGCTATCGTAGTATGCTCGCTAAGGCAAAACGATGGAACGGTCGGACGCTAGGTCTAAGTTATGACCATCATGAATTGGCAATTACCATTATTGTAGCAGCCCTGTGAATGTAGGACATGGGTCCAGCTGCAGGTACAAGCGGGTGCTGCATCGCAACATAGCATAGAAATAGCTAGCCACTTTCTATACTCTATTTGTAATGACGGTGTGTCGGAGGACCATTCCATTCGTGTAGCAATAATGCCGTAATAGTTGAGCCAGATTACACGGTTATAGTCGGATTAGCGATAGTTGTTACTCGCTCCTATAAATCTAAACTCGGCGCAGCGGAGTTTGTGCTGCGCAATCGAAGTTAGACGAGCGAAGCCGAATCGTACCGAGCGTTTTCGAAATTCACAGATACGAGCCGAGATAAAACATTTATCTCCGATATTCTCAATGTAATTCTCTATATTTTTCCACTTTCAGACCGGTCTCGGCGTACGCACTTTTCTTCAGGGACACCCAGGCAGCGATCAAGGGACAAAATCCCAATGCGAGCTTCGGCGAAGTCTCGAAGATTGTCGCGTCCATGTGGGACGCCCTGGATACCGACCATAAGAACGTGAGTAGATGCTCCGATAATTTCGTCCCTATATACCACAGAACATCTAGAAAATAATCACCGAAAGGAAACTCATAGAATTAAAATGACCTCGAAGTCGACCGTGAGAACGATTCTCCAGATAGGAACATAGGTACATAGTATACTGTACTGTGCACAGTCATTAGACTGCACGTCTGGCGTACCTGCTTTGATAAGTACAGCGTGCGCTCCCTCATAAATAACACATGTTTACGGAAAAATATATAGTCGCTTGATCGTGGCTCCTTGGCACGCGATTCGTCAGCCACCATCAGCAGCTCTGGTTTATAATACTGTACTTATAATTAGAAACCCTTCTCCTTTTTCCTTTCTTTACTTATTCTTTATCACTACTTTTTTTTTAGTATTAAATTCTACTTGCTCTTGCGATCAACTCTGGAAACGTCTGACTCGTTTATTTCTTCCGACGTAATTATGCTCATTTATGATAAATTGCGCAAAAAGCAGGTATCGCAAGTATCTATTAGACGGACTAAAAACTGGTAATGAATTCTTCCCGGTCAATTAAATGTAAACGGTGATCGTTTATTGAAGCTAGAACCTACTCTAACAGTTTTATATTGACGTAGGATTTTGTATCATGAATTTTAAAGTGTTCATCGTGAAATCCATAATATCAGCAAAGTATAAACAATTTTTCTGAAGTCGATATAACGTTGCTTTAACAATTAGCAATTTAGCATGGGAGAATACAATTATGGCCGGTCGTAAAAGCAAGTACGTTGAATTATTATCGATCTTGGAATTTTAATAGTGTGTAATGTAATAAGAACCCACTTTACGAGGCTTTTTATTATTCTACTAATTCCTCGGTTGCTTCTTAACGTTATATATCAGTTATTATTCTCGAGCAGCAATCCGAGAATCAATTCATATTTACCTCGTGACATGCAAGAGTTTAGTTATGCTCCTATACGTAGAATATAGTACGCTTGACATTAATCATTCTCCATGTATCATAAATACAGAGATAATCTCGGGAAAGTGCATTTTAATTTAAGAATATGTAGGACACGGTGCTGCGCGGTATTGTGAATGTGTTGTGACTTTCTGCCGTTGTGTAGGATCTCGATTAAATTCCTTATACTCCTATTCCGGCCATTTTCTATTTTGCTTATCGTTTCACAATCACAAACGCATATTCAAATACCGTTTCCTGACATCGTCTCTGCAGGATCGATAAACGTTACACAAAAGTGCTCCATACATAATTCAAGTAAGAATTCATTTTTTAGCAAGAATTTTTCTGTGATTCTGCGCGTGAGTTCAAGGTTCTTCTTCAATCATGTTGCAAAATTGAATTGGATTCAATATCTATTCAGAAACATCAATTCTCAATATGGTAGAAAAATATTCACTACGTTGAATAATTCTCTTTTTACTGATCTGTTCGAACTCCACGTAAATGCAGTTTAAACAGAAAATAATTATTGAACATCACGGGATGTGATTCCACCGTTTCGTATCACAAGAAAACATTGATTTACGACGATCGGTTGTCTATCGTTTAACATAAAATTGAATACGTTCTATATGGATTTTCAGTCCATGGCCTTTGTCGCACTGCTTCCAATGCACAGACAAGCCAAAGAAAACTGAAGTTCAAACATATTATACAACAAAGCTACTTAGCGCCCGTGTATCATACGGAAACGAAAAACTATGGTTACGATAAATGTGAATTATACGTAATGATAAAAATATCAAGAATAATACAGAGGCGCTGGAATAATATAAGAAGGATCATAGATAAGTTCGCGAACCAACAGTTGTCTTATCTAAGGCCGATGTCTCAATAAACTGCTACGACGCCATTCTGCTATAAAGTTTCATTATGAAATCACGACAGGTGCATTCTCACTTTGCAATAATATGTAGCTATATACCTAAATAAACATACAGGAATATATATGCATTGTTTGAACGGTGGTAAGATTTAACTTACATGTATATACTTTGTAATGCACAAACCTCACTACCATTTGTGCATTGTACTGTAACTGTAGGTGGAGTGAGAAGTTACGAGCGATATATGCTCGACGGTTGCGCAATATCGACGTTTTCATGATCATGAAATATTTAGGATACGCCGTAAATAAGAAGGAATGGAACCATGTTTTATTCGAGAAATTTATTACCTTTGTAAACTGAGCGCCATTTCTTGTTCTTATTTTCCTTAATCGCATAACGATTTTTTCGTGTTGGTTGACACACGAATGCAATTCTATGAATAATTTAGCGCCCTAAGAATTCATAAGAAAGCTGCAGCAAAATTTGCATTAATCAACCGTCATTGAACCAAATTTCGATATAAACGCAAGACAGTATTTTTTAATGGTCGCCGCAGCCCTCTTGCAATTGCGAACGCTTATTCGTTTCATTGAAGTAGCTACCACACGATAGAGCGCAGGAAGTCGTACAAATAGGTTTCCGGGAAGACGTTGAATATCGTGGAAGAGACTGGAAATGAAATATTAACGATTCACTGCTGAATGGAGTATTTAATTACGCTGGGAAACAATCGTAATTGTGCTGCTTTTAAGTTTTATAATAATTAAGTACCTAAAGGTATATAACCAAAGGTATAGTCGGTCCACGAGTTCGATGTGCTTTTTGACAGATCGAAAACAATGAGGTTCTAGCAAGGCATACGTATCATTGCATAAAATTTTTGATACAAAAATGCATATTTTCTTTTCTTATTTTAGCATATATTTATGTTATTTTATGGAAAACCACGTGTGATTTGCTTAGGAATGCATTATTTGCGAACTGTCAAAAAACCACACCGAACTCGTGGACTGACTATATACATGAATATAAATCCTATTCATGCTATATATAAAATTTGTATATATTTCAACTTCACATCCAATGAGCGTTCGTCTCTTCTATGGTTCTCTTCTGTAGTAGAGACTGCTTCCATTATTATTTTTTTTAATTATCGTATAGAGGTAGCTACTGTACCCTCTCTAACAAATGAATGACTCGAAGAGAATGAATACATGAGGATCATGAGAAAAGCCTCTTCTCGGATTGGAAGCTATTCTGGATTCATTCGCATATAATATGATTTTAATTGTTGCGCAAATCCATACAGTACAGCGGACACAAGATAACTCTTTCTAGTTGCACAACGACACTCGAACGATTATTTAAATGTGTTTTAATGGTACCGGCTAAACCATAAACGTTTATTGTTATGTGAGAACTGCTTTACCGATAATGTATGAAATTATAATTTGCATACATCACAGAACACTCGCTCGCTTTATTCGTGCGGTGCAGATTTTCCACACACACAAATGTAGCATTGTTTCTGTTACGTCATGGAATGAAATTTATTTTTTCTATTGTCTTGCGAGATTATCTCGATAGCACGATGACACATTATCTTCCAGACAGCCGTTAAGAAAAGTATATGTAAATCGATTCAATTTCTGTAGGTTTATAAGAAGAAGACTGAAGCTGCGAAGAAGGAATACTTGAAGGCTCTTGCAGCGTACAGGGCATCATTAGTGAGCAAAGGCGCAGCAGAGAACGATCAGCAGCAGCAGCAACAACAGCCGCCTCAGCAACAACAACAGCAGCAACAACAGCAACCTGTGCAGTATGGCGGATATGCCGGATATGGAGGAAATGGACCGCCAGGAAATGTCGCTTATCAAGTTTATAGTCCTCAACAAGGTCAGCCACCTTCGCCTCAACAGCAACATCAACATCAACACCAACAACATCAGCAACAGCAGCAGCAACAACAGCAAATGGCGATCAAAAAATCTCCTCACCACCTTGCAATGCAGGCAAATCCTCAGCAACAGCAGCAGCAGGTATTTTGATGAATTTTCTTTACTTACGTGTCTTTCAGTCCTTTTATTTATTATCATCACAACACCGTTATCTTGTTACACGTTTAGAAATTTAACGATATAATTGTGGGTATTTCAGGCACTAATGAACAATACTATGGCGCCTCCACATATGACGCAGCAACAGCATATGCAACAACAATACATGCAGCAGGTACGTGAATTACTATACCATTCCTCCTTTAAGTTAATTTCCAGGTAATAAATATACCGAACAACATATCTAGCATACACATAGGTATATTATAGTGTTTGGCGCCATAGCTTATAAATTCGCTGTACATGATACATCTGGTATATGCATATTTCACGTATTTGGTATGTATCTGGTATCATTCCTTAACTAAATGTATCGCTTATACGTCATACCCCGTTGAATCAATGTCATAACAATTATACTTTAACGAATTATCAACAGTCGTGATACATTTTATGCAATAAGAAATAGAGATAATGCTTTAATGGTTGTCTTGATACCCCACTCGCTTACGTCAAATTATGGAACAATTCGAAATATCATAGTATTATTAGTCAAAGCAATCGTTAATTATTGTTTTATCGATACGGCCAGTTAATCTTGGTATTACAATTTAGGCTGTACTAAAAATAATAGTAATATTTCTTCTTCCTCCTTAAGTTCACTGGATTATAATTATTTCTCAGCGACAGAAAAAAAATAGCTGATATTAAAGTTCTTGCAACTGTTACTAATCGAGCGCCCAAAATGGCCGCCGTGAAGGCGGTCGATGGTTCCGGTCAAGTTTTTTCCATTCTCCGCCTCAAATCAGCCGGGGCTTATTACCTCGTGAGTGCATTGACGTGCTAACGTGCTTATACTGGCGTGATGAGTAACATTATCGTTATCGGGAAATGATGATGGAATATAATCATATGGCTACAGAACATAACCTCAGTTTATACTTTGTGTACACGTGAAATAATATTTATTATAAACTATCCAAATTCTTGTTCAGAGTTTCGCGAAAAAAATCAGTACTCTACGTTTTATTTACCTTAATGCATTGATATTAGCAGTGATTTAACGTTTTTATTCTGTTTCTAACCTATGCAGGTGCCACAACAGCAAGTGCAGCAGGTGTCGGTGCAGCAACAACAAATGATGCATATGAGTCCTCCCAGAGCTGACTCCTTATCGAGTCCTCCACCTGTAAGTGGTTCTCAAGGTGCTATGGGTGGTCAGCGGCCACCCACAAATGCTTGCATTCGTCATGGATGTCCAAATCCTGCTGTAGCTAATAGCGAATGGGAAGATGAGTACTGCAGCAATGAGTGTGTGGTCAGCCACTGCAGGTTTGTGTGAGCATTGTTTTGAATATTTTATATTTTGTTCATTTATATATAAGAGATATTTCAAAGGAACTTTATATATCATTCCAGTGAATATACAAAATATTGTAGACGATGAGTATTTACTGAAAGAAATTTAGTAACCTTACATTTTTCATTCGTACACTTGATTTTTACACATTACCAGTGCATGCTTTATTGTAATTTAATGCATAACCCTTCTGTCTATCTTAAATTGTTTTTAAGTAAGTGGTTTAACACACATTATTCAATTGCATTACTTTTATTTTGCAGAGACGTATTTACTACGTGGGTATCATCAAATCAAAATCCCCAGCAAAATTTCTCCACCGTAAAGTAAGCAGTTGGCTAGAGATGACCTAAAAGTTTTAATTACTCGAAGGCCTCGCAACTTGGGGCCTGTTGTTGACCCATTAAGTAAGGTAATTTTACACAATATGTACATAGATTAACGTAGTGAGAGTTCCGAATCGCTGAGAAGGACCACAAGGAGGCCCAATGGAGACTGGCTTGGATGTACGGGTAGAATGCCAATATGCAAAAAGGCGATACGACTGTAAACTGCTAAGGAACATTGTTGATTCTTACACGACGGTTAGGTTACATAACCTACAGAGCCACAGGCCAAAAACTTGTTACTAACTTGTGAGAAAGACCTTTTGCTGAAAATTCACTCGGATAGAGACTCATACGTGTAAATACATGAAAAGGACATAATAAAAATTCGACTGCTTCCCCGAAGTTGATGTCTACGAAAGAGGTCGATGCACAGAAATTAATATTGTCCGCTCCTATTTCGTATTCTCGTTAAATTCGTCTGATCGATTACGAGCTTGCACACGAATTTTTAACTTGAACCGTTAAATTCTGATCGAGCGATCGTGTTACACGTACCTCTCGAAAGACTATATTAACGACAAAGTACAAGAAACGAAAGGGAAATGAATTGCATGTAAATAATTATGTGCGAGTGCTGCGAATGCTTTGTAATTTTGTGACGACAAAATAACGATCGGACAGAGGCAGGACAGAAGAACTTGTAGAATAACTCTATATTACTTGGCGGTGCCATGGCCGGTTGTTGCATGTTTCACTTTTAACATTTAGCTAGGAATATAAATAACGAAGATATATTAATTAAATTAAATTGTACCCGACGCCATGGGACGACGGTAGAGGTTGTTTAATAATGCGCTCGGATAAAATGATCTAGAGTTCAAAGGCAAAGAACTAAAGTTCCTGGTTTGCCACCTTCTCCTTCGTCTCGTGGCTTCGATGGCACTCAAGCTTACAATTAAACAGAACATCCCACCCGAACCACTCGAGTTTGTGCTAATCACTATTTTCACGGGATTTTTCCTTCGGACCACGTACGTATCACTCGAACACGACTTCGACGTTAGCATCTCTACGAAATTACATTATTGTAACAGAAACGAAATACGACATCGGATGCCGCGTTTCGCGAAGCGTGTATTTAATGAACCATTCGTGTAAAAAAAGAGGAATAGTGCGTATTAGATTGAACTGTTCGTTTACGAGGAACAAACGAAGGAAGTTCTTATTCGAATACGTGAGGATTTAACTTTTATCCGTCCGTGGAAAAATACCGAGAAGATTCGCTCTAAGACATCCCAAAACTGTATAGAATTCGAAGATAACCAGGATAGCGATAAGTATCATGGTCTAGATAAGAGCAACAGGGCTCCACTACACTTATTTTTGTATCATCTCTACACGCAGTGAATCCATAGAACAATCCACGTACAACTTTTTTGTATAGCAGAAATTTTCGCACAGCAAAATTACAATGTGCGTATGCAACCAGGTATATAGACTTCTATATGTATTGCAGTCAAAAATTTATAGCAGATGTTTTTCAACGTCTCTTGCGTATCCCGACACTTTCTATCTTGAAATACGATTTTTACCATCGATATCCGTAAATAAGACAAGGAAAGAATTATTACATGAAACTGTGAGACCCGACAGTCCTTTTGAAATTGTCAGGTTAGATACACCACAAAATGACCGGTATAGCCAAGATACATTCTAAATTTTTAAGTTGATAATGGCGTTGAACAATTAGTAGTTTTTTATCACTGATAAAGCAACGTCGCATTTGAAGAGGGCGCGTTCTTTTTGTTGTTTCTAAAATAGTTTTTAATTATTTAGTGATTCAATTTGGGCTCTGAAATAAATAAATATATATATACATAAAAGTATAAAAAGTAACGTATTTTCGCGTTTGCATGAACATCTGCCTTTCGCGAATGATTTTTAGGCAAGTGAAATATCTTATTTGAGACAAGCATTGGCTAGAGATAGAAAATTAATCATTGAATAGCTACAGATGATATATTATACAATGCATCTTATTCATAAAAATAATGTATCTAAAAATTTCGGATACCAACACCTGGCACATATTTAGGCTTGCTACTGGTATTAGAATATTATTTCACATTTCATGCAAACGCGCAGACGTATTTTTAGATTGTTTGTTTCTATTACTCTTATGTAAATACATAAATATATTCTATAGATTTATAGGTTACAGTGTAAACATAATCAATACTGTATTATACTGATAACAATTTGTGGTATATTACAAATACAATAGGACATAATTATTATTGATTATTGAGTAAAAGTAAGAACTATTGGTTAGTGTTTGCCCGAATTGTTCCCGTCACGCAATGGGTGCAAAGCGTATTATTAAGGTATCGAGCAAACAATACAGAAAACACAAATTTCCTGAACCAACAGACCTTTGATATCCGACTTTTTGACCTTCAAGTCCAAATCCCCCTTGCGACACGTTTCCACGTTCCATGTGTATCTCCAACACACGAACGATACAATTTTACAACACTAATCATAATTGCATAAACCTATATTAAAAGGAATAAGTCTAGAAGCTATCAAGCATATAATAGTAGTACTAGCACTACGCATCAAATGCTAATATATGATGGTGATTTGCAATGAATTTATGTTCATTTTTATTGTTTTCTGTACAAAGACTTAATTAAACGATTTCAGTCCCAAGAAAGTCTCGTGCTTTTTACTGTATATCGTCACCTATCCTCTTCCACAAAAATTTCGACCTGATTACTCAACGAATAACGAAGCGGTGACAATTACAATGGAATTTCATTTTAATCGCTGCTGCTGTGCAGCCAAGCATTTCAACCAGATAGCATACGTTACTCCAGGTAATATAATGTGGCAACCTGTGCGCTTTTTTAAACAATTCTCTTGTTCTCTTTTTACCAATTAAAACATTCCGATGCAACATACAAATGCACCGGATGCATCAACCGACTAATATTTCTACACCTTACGGACATGAGAAATATTAAATAATGCATGTCACATGTAACCAAGTTATTTAAATTGTCATTATACAGCTACTTGGACAGCAAGAAGATAATGGATATTTGAATATTATGCATTCGACGATATTCCTTCTTCTATGGTAATGTATTCAAGAACCATGATGAAATTTGACTACGGCCGTAGGCGATTTCGTTTTAGTTTAAAAATCTCTCTTAATAGAAAGGAACCTACTCAACCATATAATAAAAGGGAAGAAATATTCGAAATCCAATAAACGACATACAGAACAGACTTGTTCTTTAAAGTATTTGCAGCGGAATGAAGTTTCTTATAACGACTCAGAACGAAGTGGTTTTCAATTGGAGCATTGTATACTTTCCATTGCGTTAAGCTGTTCCAATTATTCCAATTAAACTATTTCCGGCCTAGTAAAAAGTATGTAAATGGTAGAACGCATTCAGACCCTTGTGGCATTAATGTCTTACACTGACATACACACATGTATTTCATGTTATAAAAAACGTAGTTTAATGACTACTAAATCAAATGTTAATTAGTGTATGTAATTCAAGTAAAATATTACTCATACGTTTCTGACTATTCATTAGTAATAATATTCAATATTAAAACAGGCTGTAAATATATATTATACAACTATTTGAATACTTAAGATCTTTTTGTGTCATTAAACGTTAATAAATAATATAAAATATCTATACAGTCGATTCTAAATTATTTCAGATTCAATGTATAATATAATATTTGAAAAATTATTCTATCCAAAATACGGATAGTTTTCTTGTTCAAACCATAAATTAAACATTCCAACGTTTGAGTTTGGAAATTTTTAATACTCGGTGCAACTAAGTTAAATCATATAACTGCTAAGAGTATCGTCAGGTAAGTAACGTGTGCTTTATAAGGTACGTTCACGTGTATAAAGTTGGCACAGCCACTTCGTACAATGCACGATGGAAGACTTTCGAAATTCATATTTAGCACACATTTTTTTATCGTAAAGCGGCGCTCAAACCACATTTCAAAATTGTTCCAATGCTAGGCACTCGGAGCTGCAATGGGCTTGGTAATGGCTACGTTAGGTTAAGGTAGGTTAGAACTCCAATGCTAGATGCCTCCCAAGGTTTAGTTTCTTTTTTAGGAAAAAAATATATTTAAAAGATGTTTAAGTACAGCAACTAAAGAGCACTCACATTTTTATATCTTATTAATTTCGGTTTTCTATTTTTTGGTATGCGGCTGTGGTAACTTTAATCGTACCGTGCGTGGCACACCCACTATTTTCGATTAAAAGGCTAAAGCAATAAAATTGGGTAAAGAGCACTAAATTATTATGCTTGTTTTAAGTGATTCTGTTGAAGAAGTGGCTGTGCCAACTTATACACGTATCGTATCCACATAAAATTCTCTTTCCAATATACCTGAAGCCGAACAAAATCTTTTTGTCGTACGACGGATGGAAATCCTGGACATTGATGCGTGACACAATGACGCAACAGATTGAGTATTGAATATCGACTAAAAAATGAGTTTGTAACGTACTCGCTTAATTATTATCGTTGATTACGACATGAAGAAACTAAAGTTTAATTCAAATTAATAAATTAATGTACCATACAGCAGTATACAAAAAGAGAACTATACAGTAGACTCCTGTTAAGTGGGCCCTTTGGGGGGGGGGGGGGGCACCCTTTGACAGTGCGGGCATGGATATCGTAAACAACTGATAACTGAACGGTCCCCTGAACACTTAACGGCTACTGTAACACTAAATGAGCTTGTAGTCAGCGACAGTTTTCAGCCACGCAACTCCTTCGCCCATGTCGAACAATAGGCTCGGTAGGTGGTAGTGGGGATAAACTGAATGCCCCGAGGCGCAAGATAAGAAGCGATCCGAGGAGAAGGGAACACTTATCGAACTTACACTTAACGGAAGTCTACTGTACTTGACATTTATGTACATTCGTGCTCACACAGTAATGCTCAATTTGAGTAAAGGGTCTGTTCGTTCTAGCATTTTTAAGTGCTCCGGAGCACTATAGGTGCGTTCAAAAATCAGCCGAGAGCGCTGAGAGCATCATTATTTCTCCATTTATTGAATGCATTTGATCAAAACACAACAATGTTCAGCGCTCTCTGCTCATTTACGAACACACCTATAGTGCTTCGGAGCATTTAAGAACGCTAGAACGAACCGGCCTACAGAAGGCTATACTTGTTCTATTCACCTGTCGGATTCAATTTATCCAAACAATATAAAATTATATTCGGCAGCAATTGAGACTTTATCAGACAATATCGATTAGGCCATATAAATCCAGTAACGGTGCTTTCTGTATAGATTTTTGGGTGCAAAGATTCTTCGCTTCGATTATTCCTGAACAAGATACGTCTTAGATTTCTAACATAAATGCATCATGTATTTTTGGTCACAGTCATCTTGTTAAACAAGTTTCATGTTATTCTGTTACTCCACTCCAACCTGTGGAATGGAGTAATAGAATAACATGAAACTTGTTTAATTAGGAAAAAACTATTATCTTTGTTAAACATTTTGATGGAACTAAAATCCTAATCTGTTATATGCTATTATTCGTTGCCGCATTTTTATAATTGCACTTCTTGCCAAACCTATAATATTAAAAATGATTTGCAGAACGTAATGAAAGGAACAAAAACAGGAATGTAACTTACTCAACCGTAAATGATTTTTTTACCATGAACCCCGTTGGACCAGAGCAATATCAGTAAACCTAAATTATTCACATAATAGTCTTAAAGTAAAACTATTCAAGCTTTTACTGAATAAAAATCATTCGATTATAATAATTGTGCAATATTTTTCAAAGGTCTACTATAATTCTCATCATTCATGCCGTATATCTAGCAGGTGTTTATTATATTTTCGACTAGCACGATGAATGAAAAGTTCGTGCTAATGCGTATAATACAGGATGGTCATAAAGTAACTTCGCTATATCCAGCCGTTTAGAAGTCATGGAATTTTTAAATAGGGAAGTTACTTTATGACCACCCTGTATATATTATACTTAAATATATACTATATTATACTTTAATTAACTGTGAAAAATATATGTCTGATAAGTGAAGAGGCGAAGAAAAATCAGTTTGATTAAAGTAACTAATGTATACCGGCAAAAACATCTCCGATGTAAAAAAAGGGCGCCAAGTGCGTATAGCGGTTTCAGGTACTTCGCTTATAAA
>JARQST010000399.1:3598351-3618795 GCA_030142225.1 Pachycephus smyrnensis | reverse complement strand
ACGACTGAAACCGATGCCATAGACGGCTAATAGATAAGCCTGCATGTTTATATAAACATAGCCAGTTAGAGTCATTCGTAGCGTGGTACGCCGACAGTCTGTAGCACACGCAACGAGTCGTTATGTAACTCCTCGAAGTGTACCCGACCTATTTACGGATGAAGCCAACTTTACCAATGTTGGAATTATTAACAAACAAAACACCCGTTTCTGGTTTGCCGAAAACCCGAACTAGGTACACGAGGTGGCACTCCAGCACCGCTGGAAAGTCAACATATGGAGGCCGGCATGATCGAAGATAAAATAATAGGACCCTCTTTCTTCGAACGCAACTTTGAATGGAACACTATTAGCCAACTTTCTAGATCATGACTTAGTTCGCCTACTGGACGATGCAAGGTTTTCTCTAAGAACTCAATATTATGTAGGGGCAGCAGCATGGTTCTCTTCCACACTGAGCGGCAAGTGTCACAGAAAGAATTATTAACAGATTCCTCGATAGATGAATTGGCTTAGGTGGACTTTACACATGGTCCCCAAGTCTCTTTATTTAACACCATTAGATTTTTACTTCTGAGGAAAACTAAAAAATCAGATCTATTCTGCAATACGTGGAAATATCTCGATGTAATACGATAAAGTATCGCTATTCTGCTTCAGGAAATATCGACGCAGGAGTTACAGATTGTATCCGGACGAATTTTCTGAAAAGGATAAATCTGTGCGTCGAAACTCGAGAAGATCATATTGAGGCTCGCGTGGATTATCGCGAAGCACAGTTCATCGGATTGTCTGGGGTGAGAAGTGGTATGTGTATCACTATACGCGTGCTCAAGAACTCCAGCCATCTGATTACGCTATCAGGCGTGAATTTTGTGAGTGACTGCTCTACAGACACGAGAAAAATCTTGCTTTCATCGGGAACATTATGTTCACCGATGAGCCGACTTTCGGACGCTCTAGATGCTGGATCACCCTACAATTTTAACGTGTGGACTGCGGACAATCCGCACGCTCCGATCCCTCTGCGGCAACATCAACGGCGATTCAGCATCACTCTTTGGGCGGCAATCGTTAAGGATCGATTGGTACGTATTGCGATTTATGTGAAAGGAATATTGAAACTTTTTTTTCAAATAAATACTTCCTATCATTTCAGATTGGTCCATTTGAGTTTGAGGGAACGTTGACATCGAAAAAATATTGAGGATTTCTCCAGCGAAGCTTTCTCCCCCTCCTCCGAGTCAGCGAACTACTAGAAAAAGACCAGAGAATGATCTGGTTGCAGCACAACGGTGCTCCAGCGCATACAGCACGCAGCGTTCGCAAAGAACTCAACGATATATTCCCCGACCGCTGGATGGGATGACGAGGTCCCCAGCATTCGCTGACGCGTTCTCCAGATTTGACGCTGCTAGATTTTTTTCTCTGGGGATACGTGAAATCGGTCGTCTACAGGGCTCCATCGAGACACTGCAAGAGCTTCACCCGCGCACCGACAGCACTATGCGTTTGGTCATACAGGAAATGCTGGCGAACTGTCGACACAACCTCCCTCCTGCAGCGTGCGGGGTACTACATTCAGGCGAATGGCGGTCATTTCGAGCATCTCCTTCATTAATTGATCGCCGATAGCCGATCGTAAAGCGGAATATGTGAAGAAGGTTCACCCTTACAAAAGACACATTTTCCGAAATAAATGCGAACTTACCCGGAAAGAAAGGAGTCGCACAATTCCACTATACTTTTCATCATTCAAAATGGCGCAAATAAAAGTTCAATTATTTTCCTTATTATTTAATCTGAAAATATATGTTTCTTATTATTTTAGAGATAATTCCCATCGCTATCAATTACTCGCTGCTATCTGCCTGTAAGCGTTGCTATTCCACTATACCGGCCGTTTTTGTTTCCTTTTTGTATCCTCTGTTCTAAGGCCAATTCGAAGGCTTCCCAGTTTGGATAACGAACTCCTCCGATGTTACGCTTTAATTGGTTAAAGCACTGGTAATCGCACGAATGTAAGTCTGGACCATAAGGTAATTGATCCCAAGTTTCGATAGAATTGTCCTCCAGCCAGTGACGGGCAATGTGACATTTGTGAGGTCTAACATTGTCATGAAGAAAGAAAGGACGGCACTTCTTACGAGATCGCCACTCAAGAAGTTTCATTTGTAAAAATTGGAGATATCGTTTTCTATTTATAGTTTCACCTTCTAGGTATAATTTTCGAAAGACAATTCCGTTTATGTCCATAGCTAGTATTAGAATTCTTTTCCTCTCCCTCAATTCTGCTGCAGCCACAATTGGAGGCTTCTTGTCTTTTTTAAGCCAAAACCGTTATTGATCTTTAGGTGGCAAATGGTACAAAGATAACCAAGTTTCATCAATGGCTAATGTGCGTTGAAGACGGTTTAGATGTTGATTTAACATCACTAAATTATGTTTGCAAGCCAACATTCGAAGTTGTAATTGATTTTCAGAAAGGTCATGAGGTACCCACTTTCCTACCTTTGTCGACAATTCCAGATCTCGAGCGGGTATTCGATACACAGAGTCATCTGGGAAATGCCTAACTTTAGGGACAGATTACGAGTGGACTATGCTTTTGTTTCCTGGGGAAGAGAATTTAATTCCTCGATTATATTCTGTTTTTCCGGGTGTTGAATGTGGGGTCCACCTTGGATCTCTTCAACTGCACGGTTCGAAGTGGAGCCGAAGACTTTTTTTAGGTTGCGTCGAGTATCCTATAAATTATACATGAAACGCTCTGTGCGATTTTTTAAAATACACGTCCTCTCCCTAATCCATTTTTTAACTAACAGCGAGGCGGATAACTTCTATACTTCTATACTTTTCCTATACCTTTCCCGTATTTTTCCTATCCTTTTACTTAATTTCTCATATACGTGTCATTCTGTTTGTTATATTCAGTTATTTACCAATCTTGGGAAGGTCTGGTATCACATAAATTACACCACGTGCGATATGCTAAAAATTGCATTGTTTGCGAACTGTAAAAAAACACATTGAACTCGTACACCGACTATACAAAATGATATTTAGATGAATATAAACTCTGCATCTTACCAAAGGTATCTCAATTGTGAAGAATTTCATGGTAAGAAGGTGAAATATGAAAACCGCATAAAACTCAATCACGATCCTCTTGGCCTCCCTTATCTCTGAATAAGACTGTAACTATCGCAAGTTGAGAATCGCAACCTCTACCTCGCCACGTTCTTCAGCTCATTATTCACTGCGCTTATGCAAAGAGTGTCACACTAGTCTGGTTTGTAGTCACATTAATTAACACCTATGGCATTTTTCAGTCAAGCTTGTGTCGCGATAATGGACCATGGCTATCCTTCAATGATTTTAATTTTTCTCTGTAGTGCAAACAGACTGTCAAATTTCTCCCCATGTACTACGTATATAAAATTGCTGAAGAATTAGAAATCCGTAAAAACTATACAGGGGAAGTTAAGTAAACAGAGATATTTCGTATAACAAATACAATGGACCGGTAGGAAATGTCTATTTCTGTTCTAAATATTTAAAAATCAAAAGAGTTATAAAATGTTGAAAATGATAATCTCAAAATTAAATTAGTCTTAAAATATCGCACTGGGATGATATAATATGGCCAATCCGTAATATACAAATTCAAAAACTCTTTCTCCCTTATTAAGAAAGTTTTCAAGGACCCACTTGATTCTAGAAAAGTATGTAATTGAATGTAAGCACAAATAGAACAAAAAGACAGTACAGAGAATAGGAATATATACAAATGTAACTTGAAGAGAGGTAATGTACTTATACCCACTTGAGCATTTAATAGGATCATCTTGAGGAGTTAAATAAAAATGCACTTATATTTCAGGACAATAATAAAAGGCACTCCTATTCGCTAGTAGGTACCGCGAGAATACCCACTCCTAGTCTACAGAGAGTGAGCACCAGAAAATTATTCACAAAAAGAGAAAAAGCTATAGAGAATTTGAAGCAGCACAGACATAATTAGTACTAGAATCTTTAATATTCATGATTTCTTCAACATTTGCATATTCTAACATTTTTCTGAGTAGCAGACGAATGATTCGAATTTGGCTTTCCGACAAGATACGCTGTAATTTTCCTTTTTTGACTCTGAGCTTTCTTATTCTTTAGTTCATTTCCAAAAACGTAAGTTATTTCTCAAACCAAATTGAATTTATAATCAACATAAACTCTACAAGACGCTTAGTAGTTCATTATATGTATAATTCACGGCGTGGTTTTTTTAAAATTAACGAGGATAACTTCCTTATAACTCTTAGTGTGAAAGAGTTCCCTAAGCTAGTATTTTTTTTCTTGAATTGACTGTACCACGAGAAAACATGTTCTTTGTTGAAGTGTCTGGAAGTGATAGAAATCTGTAAATGTTACTGTCTCCTAGTGCTTTTGCTAAAAAGGAAAATATTTATTATTTCAGTATCTGTATGCGTGATAAGAAGTAGGTACCTAAACATCGGACATCTTGAAAAGTAACTTGTTTCCCCTCCAGGTAACAATACACATAATAATGTCAAACATAAAACAGGAACCATCTGGGCGCAGGAGCCATGACGAAATTACTTCGACCTTCCAAATCACTATATAGAACAATTAGATATATAAAGTAAGAAGTAACAATAGCGGAAAACATTTACACGTCAAGAACTACGACGACGAACTCGTGGGTACCATCAACCACAAGGAAGATCATCTACAACCTAAGATCTGTAAAACTACTTCTGATTTTAAGGGGCCTGTCTGCCACCGGCACCATGTTGGAAAACGATTGACAGTCTCTTGCGGATATTTTCCAAAGCTTACTTTTTTTTGAATGGTAACATATTAGAATAGGAATTTCTATACTGGCAGTTTTGACATGGAAGTTTTAACGCATGGGTGTAGACTCAAATTTTATATTTGAACCGTGGGCACGAGAATTAAACCTATATTGGACAAGCGCTACGGGTCCTCTGTGCGCTTTGTGCCGAGTCTCGTCGATTTCTTGTACCCAGAATTTATTAATTTCTTAGTGAATTTTCTAAATCTTGTTGTAATAAAATATTTTCCTTTAAGAATGGCAAACACAAATCTGCTATTGTGAAGTGAATATTAGAAGCAATTATAGTTATGTTTCAGTGACTAAAGAAAATTAAATCCCCAAGAAATTTCTACACGGATTGAGATAACTTCATCAAGTCTTGATCAAGTATCTTAATCGGAATCCGATTTTACATGTAACGCTGAAATGGCAGGTCTGATAGTCAAGTAAGAGATGTCGAAAAATGCTCTTATTTGATTCTAATGGTAGTAAAATTTAACGATTTAGTGATTTTAGTACTGGAATATCGAATAGAATTAAATTTTCTACATTTGGTATCATATCAAACACTCCATGATATTAATGGTATGCATTATTTCTTAGTAAAAATATACTTTAAGTTAAAATACGAAAACATATTAACACCGATAATGTAGTTTGTTGATTGAAGATTGTTCTTTTCTGCGGTGTTAATAAGTAGAATATGCCACAAAATGAAGTTACATCTTAACCAAAAAATGCACAAACAAAGAATAAACCAAGGTCGATGTTTGATTATTATTAAACAGTGTGAATATACAACATTTTATATGATCGATGTTACAATTTTATAAGTAACACCAAGAAAATAATTTACCACAAGCATTGTGTTACTTTTACACAGTGATCAGTGTTATAAATGATATCAATTTTTTTGAATACGCACACCACGTGAACTAACATCACCAATTTTTCACGGTATACTGCTAAGGAATTACAAACCTAATGACAGCTTCTGAATAGAAAACGCCAACTGTATAATGAAAAAATTTGACGTGTTAGGAATTAATGATTAAGTGACGAAAGGTATTCAATTCTCAATTAGCGCAATTTAAAACACAAGGAGAAATACTTATGAAGCTTGTTTGCAAGTCGAATAACAACACTAAGAAACGTAGCCGCAAAAACTTTATATTGCAAGAACCAGTTCTAGCTAAATATAATAAACACGGATAAGTCATTATTATTACAATCTTAATATTATTGTACAATAAGAATGGTCCATGTCAACATCTTTGCAGTAAAAAAAAATAAAATAAAAATTTCTAAAACTGCTCCCTACGCAACGTATATCATGCGAAAGTGATCGGTACTGCAATAATTTCAATTATATAAAATGGAAAATGTAATTGATTACCGAACAGTACTTTTTAGTAGCCAATTGCGTGAAAACTTGATTTTTGAGAAAGGCAACCAGGAGCGAATAAAGTTAAGTTTGGGCACTCTATCAGAGGCGAACAAGGATCAACGGCGGTAAATTAACTTTACATAAAGTATCAAGAAGAAAAGAGAAGAGAGAAAAACAGGCTTGAATAGGAAATCCTACCCTTGGGAATGGACCTAACGGCATTTTAAAAGTCATCGTGAGTTACAGTCAATGGAGGAGTCTTCAGTAAGTATATACCTTCAAGAACCTTCCACCACGAATTCCTAAGACATTTTAGGGTTCTTGAAACCATGCAAATCGAATTCTTAACTTTTCGGCCCGGCAAATTCAATAACGAACAATCGTGAAGGTCCGGTCCTGATCGCTCCCCACACACTTTCGAATGCACTAAGGGTGGTTAATAGAAAAAAATTCTATGTTTTTCTATTTCATTTATTTTCTATCGTATCATTTAATAATACATAATATGCTTATTCTTATATACTATGAACATTTGAACACATTTATTCATTTGCGTTTTGGAACGATAATTTTATAACACTATTATTTCATGGGTCGTTATCCTAATCGACTAGTATTTTTTTAGCCTTTGGTAACGATATTTTTGACGAATCGTATTTAACGGAAAAAAAAATGAAACAAAAATAAAATAAATAAAAAATAATATCACGTTCTGTACTCTTCATAAACGTTAAAAGTTATACGTTACATTATAAGTTTTATAATATATAATTACGCACGCGAAGCGTGCGTAACACTGCATTTCTCGCACGGAGCTTCCCAAGTTATTATGCGGAATACTTATGTTAGATAAATCAAATGGGTGACAACAGGCGATAACAAACACCTAGACGTGAACACTACGGCCAGGAAAACATAAACACCGAGAACTACGGGCAACACCTTGCAGACACAGAAATACGGCGAGCAACTCCTAGCCACATAAAAGTATACGGAGTAACGTCTAGACATCAACAATTACAGTGAAGAATTCTTGGAAATAGTTGTGACATCACAGACTACTACTAGCGTTTGTCGCGGCAAAAAACTTAAGTTCTACGCGAGGAAAATCTGCTGATTCAGAGCTCGATTTATTAGTACCCAAAAATTTGTCTACCGACTTCATGTTCAGTGTTCATGGTGATGTGATGTATTCTTGATACATATTTTACAGTCTCCGCGAAACTTTTTTTTCGATATTTGTCTGCAGTTTCGTGAAGTAGTATGACAAGGGCTATATCACGGTTGACAAAGACAATGACGGTAGCCATGACACCTCCACCAAGTAACCCTATACTGACAGCAGTCAGTATCAATATTTACTTCTATTTTATTAATTTTTTAGAGAACGAACGAAAACTCGGACTTTACTGTGTAACGACCCGTGCAGAAATTTAGTCGGGTAGCTGCGATAAAATAAAGCGCCTTGTTAGACTTAGGCGTGGTATCCATAGTGGGAATTCCATACTAACGCCCTGCTAGGCTCAACAGAGGCGTTCACAACAGATTATATGGTCCAAAATTGAACACTAGGGCCTAATCGGGCTTAATCATAGAACCCCCAATGGGGTCGCCCATACTGTGCAACGTTGTTACCTATAAAGGGCACCACAACGTAACTTTTTCGTATTTCCGGTACGCTATAAAGCGGTGATATTGTCTTTTTAAATAACAATAAACAGCTTTATACGATTAGTACTTTTTATTATTCGTAAACCAGCGATACAAAAAATACTTTAACAGGTCCTGTCAGTTTAAACATCCCGTGCATAAATTTAATCGGGCGCCCGCAGTACGGTATAGGGCCCTTAGGTTGGGTTTTGGCACGGATTCCACAATAGGTAGTAGTAGACTACGCTCTATTGTATAATTGTTAATTAAGAAGTCAACAAGTCAATAATCGTCGATACTTGCCTTCTTAACTTCTTAATATACATTAATAGTTATAAACGAATTGTTGATTAATAATTATTAACTAATTATTAATTAACAATTGTTAACCATCTATCGATGACCAATTATGCAGTGTTGTATGCGTACAAAAAGTATAGTGTATAAAGTATCTTGAAATGCATTGTTCAATTTTTAATCAGTATTCAACAATTGTTATTCATTAACTATTAATGATAGGTTATCAGTAATTAGTTGACAATTGTGAATTAACAGGTGTGAATTAATTGTTAAGACATTGTTAACTGACAAATATGTTGTTTATTTCTATCGTCAATCAACTGTTAATCAACAATGATAAAATATTGTAAACGTTACAGAGTACACTATATGGTATATGTGCTTTATATAATATTATACATTCATCAACATAATGAGAACCCGCAGAATTTTTAGACGAGTAACACGTCACAACTGAAACAATCGATTTCCGTGTAAAATAATTAAATGCGTTTTTATTTTTATCATTTTAGTCGCAATCATATAAATGTATAAAGTCATGACATGTTTACCCTTTTTTTATACTTCAAATAGATAATCGAAAAATATATTTCCTAAGATGTGAAAAATTGGCAATGGGAAATTTTGCTACGGGCCGCGCATTTTTCCATCTGTCACTTTAAACTATTTTATTTGTGGACCGTATCTATATCTTATTGTTAGAGGGAAGCCAGATATAACTGACACTCATCTCCTTAATACCCTGATGCAGGTGCATATACCACTGGTTACCTTGCCGTGCTAAACCCTGTACGCAGGAGAGTTCCCGTACGCATAAGAGATTCTTTTCCCTTAACGAAATCAGTATTTCTAGATAGTGGGAGTAACTGTGTCCTATACCTTGACGCGTATGCGTATAAAGTACTCAGAAAATTCCTCGCGCAGGATTTTCTGTTCTCTGTTTGAATACGTATGATCGACTAGCGAAATCAAATTCAGAGAACTCTTCTACGCTATAAGTTTAAAATAGTGCAAATTTTCTAAATTAATTTCAGCTATTAGACATTTGTGAGTAGAATCCCAGCAAACATAATGCTTGAAATTATAATTACCCTACACGTTACATGTAACATTATGTTTGTCGGAATTCTTTAGGTACACAGATGATTTTTCTAGGAAGTCAATATTAAATAAATAAATCTTTATTCAATCATAAATTATTAATTTACTATTTACAAATTTGTTTTAATATCTTTTACTACTTCCCTGTTCATTGCTTTAAAGAGCAAACAAAGCATTTAATCAGTTTGGAAGTTAACGAATTTTTGGAGGAAAGTACTAGAATCAAGGGATGCTAATGATAACCAAATATTTCCTATTCTTGAGATGCTACTGTAATCGGTTTTCTCTCTTCTGCATTCAAATGCAGAAGCAGAGCGTATATTTTTCAATTGTGTGTCAGTGATGTGACAAATAAAAAAAAATAGAATCAGTAACGAGTGCCTTAATTCAGTTTGCCAAATTCGATCTACAGGAGGGTGACCAGAAATATAATGAGGTGTTTGAATTCAAATTTCCTCTCCTAAAAGTGAAAGCTGCGCCATCTCCAATACACTAGAAGCAGTTCTCCCTTGAAATAAATGATTAGATTAGGAGTCACGCCTATAGTTTTTCGATAAGTTCTGAAACATGGACCTTCAACAAAAGCAGTTTCTTATTAAAAGTTATTATTTGCGGAACGAATCAATCCATCAGACGATTAAAGTATTTCATACTGAGGATGGAGCACATATCGTCACGATATATCGATATATCGTCGTTCGCAACACTTGCGAAAAGTGCCAACGACGATATATCGTTGCGTATACGATGGCGCCTTACTATTCGCATCGCGAGAGAACTCTATTTTAAAATAAATTTATAAAACGTTATAAATGGTTTAATTTCTTTGCAAAAGAATTGAAAAAATTGTTTATGGATTTAACTTTTTGTTATATTCCATGCTGGTTCGTGCCGAGACTGCATATACGCTAGAGCGATAAGATAGAAATTCGACACGGGGCATTATCTTGAGACCGTAATCGCAGGAGTTAGTTATCTCAATAGCCAGATAACTAAATATAAATGTTTATAATAATATTAAAATTTTATTTCAGTAACGTTATACTAGCTATACGAATCACTTGTTTTGTAGCAGATAATCCTTCTGACGCTTGCCGTGCATCATGGAATTATCCTTTAGTTTTGTGGTTCGATATTAGTTATTTTGTTACAAATTATTGAAAATGCAATATTTATACCTCATACTACGTGATCTATATAAAGCTATAACCAAACGATGATTTTTCTTATGTGCAAATACTGTTTGTAAAAGAGAATTGATTTTTCTGTTTTTCATAATGTTTTATATTTATGTTAGCCGTATGATTTTCAACAAATATTTAAATACAATTGGTATTAATTTATTCTCCCTTTATTTCGTAATATGCTCGTTTTTGAATTTTGTAAATATCATTCTTATTTTGTTTTTATGAGCTTTTTCTCAAACCTTAGCGAATTCGTCAAATTGGTCTGGTATTCTTCGCATAGGTACGATACTTTCAGTCGGCACTAAAAGGGTTAAGAAAGTAAGTAGGCCGAATTGTTCGTATAGGTTCTTAACCTCAAAATTTTATTTCGGCGTTTAACGTGTATCACGTGGTTCTTTCCACAGTTTTCTCAAAAGATATCTTGAGTATGGAACACTAGAAGATAGGAGAAGTGAAAATCCGGGCCGTCCAGCGTCTGTGACGGTTCCAGAAAAAAGGACCGTATCAATGAATGATTCATGAAAAATCTAAACGGATCAATAAATCAGGCCTTAACTACAGACACTGTTCAAAAAAGGGGACGTTTTGCACGAATAATGCTAGAAAATATTGAAAAAGGCTCGATTTCTTGTGAAAAAATTATTTACACTGACGAAGCCCATTTCTGACTCAGTGAATTCGTTAATAAGCAAAATAACCGATTCTGAGGCACTGAAAATCCCCACTTCTCTGTCTCAAAAGAACAGCATCCTGAAAAAATCACTGTGTTTGCGGCTTTATCTGTGAAAGGTGTTCACTTTCAGTTTGTAGAAAACACTATAACTGTAGAAGTTCACAAGAATGTTTTGGAGTCAGGATTCTACCCATGGGTACGCCGGCAAAGGATAACCTCCTATCACTTTTTGCAAGATGGTACTCCGCCTCATCGTACATAGGAGGTTTTCCAATCTCTCTATTAAGTGTTTGGAAACCGTGTGATAGGTCTAGGATTTCCACAATTTTGTGGTGGTGGAATAGAATTTCCACCATACTCACCAGATCTCAATGTTCTGGACTTCTTTTTTTGGGGTTACCTTAGGGAGAAAATATACAAACATACTCCAAAGACCATCGAACAATTAAAAAATGCCATCAGGAGTGAGATAAATGCTGTAAAACCGGACATATTCACGGAGAAAAGAGGTTCGCGGTCAGTTCCAGAAAACTGGGTACTTATTGCTAGAAAGTATTGTAACCCTGTGACACATGAAGAATTTTAGCAGTTATTACTATATCATTAAGTAATAAATGCTGACTACATTTTTAGTAATTCTGTAAGTATTGTACCAGTCTCCCGATTTCATAGGAATCTTGTTATTTTCCTACGCAATATTTTATTTAGTGCTGTACTACTCAAACCCACTTTTCTCCGTGTTGAAAGACGCCATTAGGTCATTTAAAAAACACCTCGAGTATGTTAGTCAAATGAGGGGCCAGCATTTCGAGAATATTTATTTTTAATTATTTAAAATGTGCTCTTTTTAACCGCATATAGAGCAAATTTAAGAAAAATATATTCTCTGAATATTAATTTTTCAAACACCTCACTATATTTCTGGTCACCTTGTAGTTCTCGAACTTCCGGAGCAAATTATCCTATATTTAGGGTCAATTCCAATCATTTACAATTACATTGTAGTGACAACTTGTACAGAAAGTCGAAACATCAAATTATAATATCAAGAAAAGCGAGTACGCTAATACAAATATGACGGCTCAGTAATGGGATCATTCACTGAGCATCCGCAAGAAAAATCCCACATGTGGGACAAATCCCACCATCTGGCAACGCTGATCACACTTTCGGACACAGTTTCTATTTCAGGCGACATCCACGGAAAGGTGGATTGAAATGGAGGTCCTACTGTATTCAAAACGCGTAATTATTTTGTTCATACCCAACATACCCCACGACTGAAGTCAACTTATCCCTACCACGGGATAAGTTGACTTTTTACCATACGGTAAAAATTGACAACTTAGACACATGTCTAACTTTTTTCATTTATTTTCGTTTCTGATGACGCTTGGAGATTTTATTATTATTTAAAGTAGTCTGGTAGAATTATGCTCTAAAGTTGACCCTACATTCTTTAACCCTTTGCGGACGGGACTGTCTGACGCGTGAGCATACCGTCAGAATGCTTGGGCTATTGTCCGCAGACACGCGTCCGCAAAGGGTTAATGCTCAATCGAAAGAACTCAATCTGCTGCATCTATTGGCCCAAATAAAATTCTTTTACCGTCTAGTTAGAGAGATATCAATTCTCTTTAATAAAAGTTAGGTAAAATTGAGCTGGCGGGGGAACAATAGATAGTTATGTTTGGCCGAATGTCCTTAATTTTCGCAAAAGCTAGCAAGTTATCCTATACATTAAAATATATTGGCAGAAAGCTCGATATCTAAAGCGTCTACTGTAAAAAGATGAACACTATTTACCGTACAATAATAGAAAAATCAATGTTCGAGAGTAGTCATATGGCGTCTGTCTCTGTTCCATTGGATTCCTCTCTGTTTAACCGTAGTCGCTAGAAAAAAATATGGTGGTGCAATATTGCGCGAAAGAATCAAACAATTTTTAATATCACTTTCAATTTGTATTACACGCGATTTTTCTCACGAAACGTCTACCAGTGCGTAGTATATACATTTTTTCACTTGTAACATCTTCTATTTAGCAAGATTATACACTTGATGCTAGTAACGGCTAGTAACCACGTGCTGTCAAAAGGTTAGGTTCAACCACCAACCATGTAAACGTATTTACAGATGGTACTACTTACAATTAGTACTAGTTAAACGTCATCCATATAATAAATGTTGGTGTTCACGCAAGTTTGTTACGTTCGATATTTTTTTCGAGTTTTTGGTTGCGTGAACTCCCAACAATCTAATTAAAGGTTGTTAGGTGTTTTTTGGGGTACGTTGCAATAAAGGTTACACAATATAAATAATATTAAATATATTGCTAAACTACGTTGAGTATAGTGGTTTATACAGACATTGATAAGCATTAAGTAATAACGCGAGGAAGATAAGTCTGGGAAGAGCTCGCGGAGTGCACACGTCCTGTCGTAGGAAAGTATCGTGAACGACTGGAGCCTTTTGGGATTTTCCTTTGAGGGATGATTTTTGAGAAAACTAAAGATGGTACGGAAATGAGTGGGAGTGGACGTGATGCGTGGGAAAGTTTAGAAAGGAATAGAAAGTACGACAAAAGAACAGGGTAATACAATGACTAATTGTAAGTTAGGAGAATTTTGAGGAACGTACTGCTTCCCAAATGTGGAAGGTGCACAGCAAATAGGCTTGAGAGAGTAAAAAAAGGTCCTTGCATCAGGTATTTTCCAATGAAGAACCCTAGCAATAAAACAATAACGCTGCAGAGAGGCAGGACTCAAGAGAAGAATGGGTGGTTGGGTGGTTTGAAGATACACGTGGCAACAGTTGGAAAGCACTATGATTTGTTCATGAGAACAATTATCATTTACTAGCATTAAATTAATCTTTTAAAATATTATTTAATATATTTTTATATTTGTTTGTGGAATTTAACAAATTATATATATGTCGAAGTTGAGGCCGTCAAGTTCAAGGGATGTGGATTGTCACTCATTTGTTTATTGTAAATTAGGTGAACAGAAAAAGCACTGGAGTTGGAACGAGTCCGCGATCGTTGCCGGGATGGATCCTCTCTTTTCCGATTCCCATGAAACACTGTCCACTGTCTCCTCCCTTTGTCGACCTCTACATCCGATCCACCCCGCGATCCCGGCCACGTTTGGTGTTTATTAACACCCCAACTCCAATACTATGAAAATACAAATTGCTGGAACTCTTAACCTAGCTTAACATTAACATTAACAATAACGCCCGACGAGCACCCAGCCCTCTCCGACATATAGATGTTGATTTGGCTTCGGTCAAATTCTACCAGACTACCTTAACAATAAAATTGGATATATTTGACATTCTTCGGTTGTTTCTTTTTTTTCTTAATTATCGCTGAATTCCAATTTTAAACGTAAAAGTAAAATCCTAACCAACCAACCCCTTCCTCCTCTATAAGCGTACACGCTAGGAATAAGCTGTATCCCCAAAATATTAATATACTCCATGGAGATCATGTGCAACGTGACATCTGCTAATTCTCATGAACATCCTACTCTGATACAACCCCAAATGCTGCAAGTAATTCATTCTCTTTGATTACGACAAATCATATACCGCGGATCAAATCTATGATCGCTGGTGGATCACGTATGGAGACAATGATCAGCAGCAAAACAAAACACCTTTTCATTGATCGAGACAGTGTAGAAATGCATTGTTTTCAATATCCCTACGTCAATCTGCTTTTCAGTGCAGACCGACAGTAATGAATTCCCAATGAAAGGCAATCGCCTATTTGCAATATTATCAAAAGTCTCTGCGTGCACGGTAACGAATACTCTTGAATTCGCTTGAAAAAGCGAAGTTTTTGGCATTTTGTACTATAATTATTTACGGTGACAATACACTTCTTTTCATGTGGCCTCTAGGACTTTTAGAAATGGATAATATATATCATCAAAAAGTTAATCATAAAAATTGTACAATTTTATTTAAATAAATGAGGAAAGTTTTGAAGGATTTTATTACAGTATTTAAAATCTTACATTAAGTAGCGATCATATTCTTTATCTCCGTATTTCACTTAAGAAACTTAGATTCCTAAACATAGATTCACATCACTTCAATGTGCTTCGTGATACGTACACGATTGTACAATATTGCATTTCAACTTTTCTTATTTCAAGGGTGGCGTCAAATGCAACTTGCATTTCCGATCTGGTAATTTGAATGTTCGTTCATTCGCCTCTCGGCCCCTACTGCTGTTCGATTATCCCCGAAAGCATAAACGATCATTGCTTTCCGTAAACTAGCCGTAACTATGTCAGGTTTCACGTAATGGGTTATGAACGTAAGGAGGACGCTTAGTACTAGTTAGGTGTTAACGTCTTAGAAAGGTAATTCCCGAAGTGTTACAGTTTCGCGAGAGTATCCAGTAATGCAGGAAATTGAGTCCGTAAATGTCACTTTACAACTTCACCCAGTAGTAGACATACATAACCTACGAACACGTGTATACATTAACAAGGAATCACGCGACAATATGTTGCCATGGAGAAAACTTCTTATACTAATAAGCGTTACGAATTGCTTCAATTACAAAAAACAGTAAATGGTTATAAAGATTAAATAAAAAATAACGAAATCAAAGAGTAAAAAAAGTGAATCCAAATATTTATAAGTACAATGAACAGAAGATTGTTGAATGAGGTAAACGGCTTAAAAATTTGAATTAATGTGAAGATTTGTAGTATCGCATAGAATCTTACGAGTAATGAAAAGAGTCGTTAACCTTTGTAGAAAGGGCCTGAGCGAGGAATTCCAACGAAATTCTATCCAGTTTTGCGTGACGGCTATAAACTACTAAATAAATATTAATAGAGGTATCAAGAAGAGGAATAGTCATCTTACTAATGCTTATAATGTGAGACTCACATGTACGTCGTTAGACGTACTTAATGACGTGTGCTCAGAGGAACAGCGCGAGGCTTCTCTAGTCTCATTGCTTGAAATAATAAACAACTAGCTAAAAAGCAGACCAAGCTGGATGCTCCACCTGCTACGTCCATCATAATATACGGTTAATGAGCATCCCCCCTGTAATTGTATCATCGTTTGACTTGACCAGTGCATCCCAGCAAGCCGTCCTCTCGATATCAGAACGGACTGTGCTAGAAACTCAATGACTTGTACGATCTAAATTATCGACATTTTGTATATAATCTCCGTAAGAAATGTATTTTCATAGAGCTAAGAGCGATCCATCACTATAAAAACATACGTACTCACAATTGTACATACCTCGTTAAGATAAGCACCATTTTAGTGACAAACATAATCACCATTTTAATGACGTACACAGTACCTATGTGCTTCTTCATTAAATTTATCATAAATGACAACCAAAATTGTATAGCCTGTTGCTTCCCTATAGCTAGTTTACTGGACAAACAATAACCGTTTTAGTGTACATAGGGTGCGTTCCGATAATAGTTTCAACTGCTACAAATGCTGAGAGCGTTCAGCGCGTTCCGTTATTCCTAAAACGTTTGAAGCGCTACGAATATCGAAACGGTTTTAAGCGATGGATATGCGCTGTATGTACATTGGTGTACTATCGCTTTGAACGGCTGATTTCTTCAACGACAGTTCATTGCACTGTGATGGCCCGTGAGAATATTTTAGGAAGTTACAGCAAAAAAAAGGGAAGGATTAATTAGTATTGTGATGGACATATCAGGACATTGAAGTAAAAGCCCATTAAGGTATTGTCATACTATTATAATACAATTAAAATATTATTGTAATACGTTAGAAGCATGTATTATTTTGTAGGTTAATATTTAGTTACAATATTGACTCATCGTATCAATCATGAATTTGGAGGAGAGGATACTCATTTTAGCAACGGTGTCGGCTATAAAACAATTGCTAGAATCATCAGATACAATATAAAACTAGGTCCTTTAGTACGAAGACCGCGAGTCCAGAAATATACTGCTAAAGCTGTTTCAAAATATTCCAATGAGGAGTTCAAGTCTCACTTTCGGATGACTAGAGAAACATTTGATTTTGTAGTCAATGAAATTGGACCCTTAATAAAGCAAGAAGGAGGAGGAGAACAGCCACGAATTGATGCAAAGAAGCAAATTTTGATTGCTATTTGGATGATGGCTACACCAGATTCATACAGGTGAGTCATGACATTTAATTTTTTTGTATTTGTATTGCAAGAATGAATGATTTTTGTACTAAATATTGAGGTAATATTTTAGATCTGTGTGTGATAGATTTGATGTCGGGCGTGCGACTGCCGTTCGTAGCGTTCATAGAGTGACAAATGCTCTGAATAAGAAAGCATCCAAATTTATTAAGGTAGTTCTATCGGTACACGTATGAACCAAAAGTTGCGACTGCAGCATATAGTAAAACCCAACCCTTATATAATGCTATCGCATGAAAACTTTTGACGGATCTTGTACAGTCCGCATCTCCTCAAACAGAAACATCTCATGCATGAATAGGTCTTCTACACATACAAAGTGCATCGCTATAATCGTGGCAACAGCGGAATTCCCTTCTGTTAGCTGTCTATAGATACGTAGTTTTTGATATTAATTTTTTGTTGGAATCGGAAGGAAATGTCAGATCGAGTACGGTATAAAGGCCGATTCATGAATAAAAAAACTCGTGATAAACAGCTAAAAGCTGTTACGGCTATGTGTGAAGCAAATTCAGCCAAACGTCAAGGAGTCTCACATAACCTCACGGATGAATCACAAAAATTTGTATTTGAAGGGAGACGTATTGTTGACATGAATTATATTGCCGAGCATTTCAAGTGCATTCGATGTAAGAAAGATATTTTCTTGAGAAAAACAGTGGAGGAGACACGAATGGGTTTAAATTCCATTTTGCATATTGTGTGCGACGAGTGCTCCGCAGTAACCCAAGTTCCCACAGACAAAACACATGTCACCAATGATAATAGTAAGCATGCTGATATAAATACCAAAGCTGTATTGGGTAAGTAAATCTTACTTTTCACAATTATGAAATATAGTGAAATAATCTGAAGCACGTTGACTATAACCTAAGAATAACCAAAAAATGGATTTTTCAGGTGCTGTTCATTCTGGCATTGGGGAAACTGCTTTGAACAAATTATTGGCATGCTTGAACGTTCCTTCTATTAGTTCTAATATATATAAGAGGTATGAGCGAGAAATTGGTCCTGCCTTAGAAGCTGCTGCGAAAGATTCTTGTAAGAAAGCTGCCGAAGAAGAAAGACAATCAGTTATAGAGAATATTGAACAATTATGTCAAGAACTGTAAGTTTTCTGTTTTCCCTGAATCAAGCAAAGCCTCTTATCCTGAAGATAAAAAAAATTATAGGTACAGCAAATGACATCCGCGGTTACTCATCGCAGTAGCAAATTTCATCATCACCACTCTCCTTGTTTCTTCTTTTTTGTTATAGAATCGTTTGTAATCTAATTATATATTAATATTTGTAAATTCATTGAAAATTGTATACAAATTTGCATTTTATGGAAAATTTAAAAACGAGGAGAATTGCGATAAATTGTGTATATATGTATGAATTTAATTCTGTTTATAGAATTTCGTAATATAGTGGAAGATTTTTAAATGGTTTTCTATCGACAAAGCATCGGTTTGTAGTTGACACATCACTGATTCAACAATCTAGTATGTACATATGATTTTCTTTTTTTCTCATTCAGCCTGAGTCCTTATGCAACGAATATTTGTATTTTTTTTATCAATCATGATAATGAAGAAAAATAAATTAAAATATTTTAAAATTTTATGAACAGCTAAAGATTCCTGATATCCTGTATTCCTGTTTGTTGTGCTACAAGGCCAAAAGATATAGAGGATGAAATTTTTCCTTTTATGAGGACTCTTCGCCCTTCCACTGATGCTAGTCTTCACCCTGGTGCTATAGAGGAAAGGATGCTTTAGAAGGAAGAAAAACATTTGATTCAGCGTTAGGAAACATCGTGAATATCATTGTATCTTATGATATGGGCTGGAGTAAACGTGGTAATGGAAAAAGCTATAATAGTTTGAATGGCTATGGTACGATCGTTGGTTTTCTGAGTGGAAAAGTTCTGGACTTCGCAACGCGTAACAGAATGTGTAGGCTCTGCGCCAACGGCCATAATAAATCTGATCACGACTGTAGACAGAATTTTTCTGGCAGCGCGAAGGCTATGGAGCCTGATGTAGGTGCTGCTTTAGTCAATGAAAGTCCTATTCTCAAAGAAGCTAGCCTGAACGTTAGAGTATTGATAGGTGACGAAGATAGTTCGACGATTGCAGCAGTACGTCTTGGGAATCCTCAATCCATCTACAAATTGACAGACAGTAATCACTTGAAGAAAAATTTCATGAGTGCATTATATGACCTGAGAAAAGAGTTCAAAGACATGATAAACAAGGAAGTTATTCCTCATTTGAAAAAATGTTTTACGTACGCACTGTTACAAAATAAAGGCAAAAGCGTTGAACTGGCTAACAGTATTCGCAACATTCCCGAACACGTATTTGGAAAGCATGAGAATTGTGGAACTTGGTGCAAGGATTCTCATAAAATCGAACTAAAAAATCCAGAACTGTATAATAAGTTATCGGAGATATTTGGAAAATATGCTGATAACGCACCGAAATTTTCAGTTCTGGCGTCTAGTCAATCGAATGAAAGCGTCAATAATATGATGGCCCACAAAGCTCCTAAGAACTGTTGTTACAGTCTTAGTGAGTCAGCAGATTACAGGTTAGCAAGTACTGTATGCACTAAAAATGATGGTGAAATACATCTTTTGAACGTCAACGCAAAATTGAATGTCTCACCTGGAAAACATACTGCATCTCTCGCTAAGTTATTGGATAGTAAAAGGAAAAAGAGAACGATCAAGTCGAAATTGCCTTTGACTAAAGCTCGTAGAAATTTACTAGCTCAAAGAAAGGAAGCTTCAAGAAAGTCAATGGAGAAATCTGAAGGAATACAATATGAGACCAATTGTGGCATGAATATCGAAGTGGAAAATCCCAGGGTTGTTGATTCACAGCTTCTCGCTGATAAACTGCCAAATCTTTCTCTATCACCTTACGACTGTGATATCGTGTATTTCGATTTAGAAACTTTTGGGTTCTCAAAACACTCAGAAATTCTGCAAATAGCAGCAAAATTTCAAGAATTCAAATTCAGTGTTTATCTCAATCCTTCCAAGCCTATTGATCCCGATGCTTCCAGGGTTACAGGATTGAAATATATTGGGGGGAAAC
>JARQST010000399.1:3579226-3598251 GCA_030142225.1 Pachycephus smyrnensis | reverse complement strand
ATATTCACTCTGGCATAGTCTCGCCGCCGCTACGCTATACTTACTTGGCGCGAGACTCTACCGAGTCTCTTGATTCGCATATTAGTATGAGAGTATGGGTAACTCCAAAAAATGATGTAAAATATGAAAAAAATAATTGTTACTATTATTTTCATTGTTACTCGTGTGTATTTGTATTTATATGATATAAATACGAAGTGTCTTCAAAAATTTTCCAGAAAATTGTAAATAAAAATTGCTTTTCCATTTTACGGGATCTTTTTGAAGACCCCCCGTATATTAATATAAATATAAAGATATAATCGGTCCAGGTATTTGTTATATATTGTTTTATATTTATATTATAGTTCAATGTATTTTTTCGCAAGCAATGCAATCCTTAGCAAATCGCACGCGGCTTTCCATAAAATCACGGAAATATATGCTAGAATAAAATATATTTCAGTGCAATACCGTTCACATGTGTACATTGTAACAAAAATTGTATGCAGAGCCACTTGTGGATGCTAGAGACTTCTTTGTTTTCGATCCGTAAAAAAAAATACATTGAACTTGTAGACCGACTATACAAGTAACTGAATAAATTTTGTCATTTCTAATAGACCTGTTGATTCGATCCGTCAGTGGGAAAATTTTGAAAATTCAATGTTCGTTTATATCTTATTTACGACTTAGCTATTCCGCTAGGTTTGCGAAGAAACATTGCCGCAAGAATCTTGCGTATTACGACTTCCTTTTTCTACTCTATTACTCCAGGATAAAAACAAAAGCTAAAATAGGTGTAGAAGGTTACAAAAAGATTCTACAATCATGTAACACAATGACTATAATTTTATTTAAAATTAATTTAGAAGATACATTTATATACATAAAAAATGTATGACTATTACAATATCTGTAAGTAGTATAGACATTACTTCGTGCATGTGTAATAATATAATATAGATTTGTGTCACTTATACTCAATATTCAATATTTGCTTACAGTTATCATCTAATTTGTATCAGTTAACTATGAATGATACCGGAATGTCATTAAAACTTCTGTCGAATCGAACAACCAAATTCGCACGATACCTAAGACGCAATTGCTTGAACATAACTTGTGTAGGCCTGTGATAAGGACGAAGTTTTTTCAGGTTTCATACGAACTCCTGAAACATGGATCGCATCATTGCATCATTGCATCACTGCAACTGATTTGTTTCACTAAGAGATAGTCGAAAACGACTTTTATGAGCGCATAACAACCGCGGGGACTTACGCGTCCAACGAATAACGAATTAACAAATCCCTGCTACGCGTAATGAAGCGTGTCCTCGTAAATCGAACGATATTCCATTTCGTTCCTGAAATTATAAATAATTAGATACACTCTACGCTTAGGTTATCCGCCACGACACTACGGTACAACGGTTTATATTTAACCAATATTACACTTAACAGGTGTGCTTACGAATGAATCGTTCAACTACGTTACCTTACACAATCTAAATTACAGACACATAGGCTGGGCTCGTACTTACAATATACAACAAATCATTTAAATATTTCAAATAGGGTTATTTAGGACTAAGGCGCCGGTTAAAAGAGGTTTTACCATAGGAATTAAATGGACAAGTTAATTTGAAGAAGTGCATTAGTCCTGAATAACCTTATATATATATTTTTTTTCTTTCGATTCACCTTTTTGGGCAACATGTAACAGACACTTTGAGATTCTTGCGATAGAACACTATCTACATCTTACAATATACTCTTGTACAATAAACGAGATAAGTTCGGCCAAGTGATTCATCAATCATTTCACTGGATATTATAGTACGGTAGAATTCTTCGGACTCTAAACAAAATTATATTCAAACAAAACAAAAAAAGGAAAACTGTTAGTGATGCACGTTTGTAGATTTTTTTGTAACATTTCATTAATAGAAATGTTATTACAATTACAATTGTCGATATTTATTCAATATATCATAACAATGTATAACAGGCGATTCAGCCCAAAAGTTCAAAATTGTATTTTAAACGGATTATGTTTATTGAAACTGCAACGCTGTAAAGTAAAAAAGAGCTTTGAACATTAGTGTATACCGTTCAATAAACAGTACTATACAATATACAACATATAACAGGATTGTCTGAAAAAAATTGTATGCCCCTTTCTATATTGAACTTATATCGCGATGTCCACAAAGTCGAAGATAGAAAAATCAAGGTCCCACTTAAAAAATTAGAGCACAGACCGATTACACAAAGTTAGAAAGTACTTTTATAAAGTAACCACGCTGTACTTATAACATGGTAAAATATTTTGATGCATCACTTCGCGGGACTACATTGTATATTGTTATGCACATTTATGCATATGTATGTATATGCATTCACTCATTGTCAAAATCTATACATATATAGATATAGGTGCGTCTGTACGGTTATACGCCTTTATTAATATATCTATATAAATACAGCATTTTTATATTGTTTTAATAATAAATTTCATATATCATCTGTATTTTCATAAAATGCACGACACAAAAATAAATGCTTGTATTTTAATATTTTTTCTCTCCCCCTCCCCCTCTCCGCTACATATACTCTCGATTAACTTTAAAGTTTAATTACCTTTTTACAAAATATCACAAAAATCGCACCAGCCTTTGTTCGCAGCAGAAAACCCAAATCACTTGAGAAAATCATGCGTAAAAGGACAACCTTGCTTTCTCCGTTTAGCTCGTTTAAATTTAACGACCGTATTCCGGTCTGTCGAATATGAAACATCCTTCCTAAAACTCTAGACACCAACTTACACGTTAAACGAACGTTTTCTTTTTTTAATCATTTTCTTATATTCTCCATCGCCTCGAACATCACATATACCTATCCGCAACTATCTGACCCAGAGAAATGAATGACACGTGGGAATTCCCGCTGCGTGGAAACAGCTTATTCAGAATGTTCGAAGCGAAACATCGAACACGAAAATAAAGTATGAGAAGATAATTCAAGAAGAAAACAAAGCGCCAGCGACCAGCACATCGCGCCTACCACCCCTTTACGCCTGATAGAAAGCTCGAACAAAAAAGTCTAATGCTACTGTCTTTTATGAATTCGTTTATGATGCATTTCTTCGATTCCACTTATCGCATGCATTCTGACTGAACATTCACACAGGCGTTCACGCATCTAGTCATTTATGAGCACACAGTTTTTTTACCCAGAATCACACACGATGCGACAAATATATTTACTACGGCTCGAGCGCTTGTAGCGCTCTCAATATCCCAATGCACAAAGTACTTCTAGTTCAGGTCACGTTTAGAAATACGTTCGTTGTCCGTTAACAAGACACTCATTTGAGAAAAAAATTCTTTAACCGGAAACGTCCCTGAAGACTCGTCGGATATTATACGGCTAAAACCCCGAGTCTTCCTAATAACCCGACGAATAAGTAGACAACGCTAAAATACCGATACGTACGGACGGGCCGTGAGTGGACACCCACGTTCCAAAAATTGTCCTTTTAATCAGAAAATTGTTCAATATCTTACTAACGTTAAAACACGTACTTCGGGTGAGTTTCTTTCTCACCCACGAGTGCATTCACGCGGCTTGGCCGCGTTTATAACTAGTAGTACCTTTAGCCAGATAAATGGTTATCATTTTGTTTAATTGTATATCGCCAATAGAAATGCTTCTTGTCGATATTTTTGTCTTCTCTCAGCGAATTAGACCGAACGTCAAGTCATAGACGCCATTTAGAAGCCTCATCAGTTATTCGACGACCGGTCATTAGTGCACTGCGTGCCGACGCCATCTGCCATGCAAACTCTGTATCCCATGTGAGTGACCACGACGAACCTCTGGTTCTTGAAAGCGCCGCAACGCCATCATGACTCTATTCTCTCTCGCTTTATCCTCCTCTTCAGTCCTAACGCTATCTTCTTCTCTCTAGCGTTAGGGGCTTGCGCCTTCCCCAGCGAATAGATTCGCAGAAGTAAGATTACCAGCGATTTATTGTCATTGAATTACTTCACTTCGCTTCGTCTTGTTCCATCGGCTCTTCGGAAACTTCACGGGAATGTTCAGGTGTGGTCCTACGCAACGCCAAAGAAAAAAAACGCCGTTAGGGATTATGGGGTATTGTCAATAATTAGTACACGTCATTCAAGTAAAAAAATGTAAAACACTCACGTGAGATTTGTGGGCTGCTGCATGGATAGAGAAGCCATCGCCGATACGGTTTCGGTTTCGTCGTGTTCCTTTTGACTGGCTTCTATCGCGCTCATACCCACTGTGTGTGCGGCCAATTTAACGCAAGGCCAGTGCGACATCTGATATTGAAATAAAAAACGAAACAAATTATAAATGATTGTCGATTCAAAAATAGTAGTCGTTCCTGACGGTTCGAAGGTGCATGACTGCATATGCAGTAAAGATTCTGCCTACCTGAATGGCAATGGTCTTCTGTAGAGTGTCGATGGCATTTTGGCAAGAAGCCCTCGTGAGTTCTTCCTCTCTAAGTGGAGTAGGCTCATCACCTAAGAGAGCTCTAACACATTCCTGAGCGGAATCGCAGATAGCAGCGAGATCGTATCCTCCCTCCAGAGCCAGAACGACCTTGCCGTCAGCAAGTGTGAGTAATTCTTGCGTCATACGGCCGAAGCAGGCTGGGCTTACTTTATAACCACCTAGAGGTGCGGGATGTCCAATGGCAGCATCAAATCCGGCAGACACGATAACGATATCGGGATCGAATTCTTTGGCAATAGGCATGACGATTGTGCGAAATGCTGCAAGATACTCAGCGTCTCCCATTGGTGGATTCAGACCACCAGACCAGGCTACGTTCACGTTGTATCCTAACCCCTCGCCAGCACCACACTCGGTAGGTCCACCGGTTCCTGGGAAGAAGTTACCCTCATCGTGTCGATGTATTGAGAGATAGAGAACTCGTGGATCGTCGTAGAACATCTGCTGTGTCCCATTACCATGATGCACGTCCTAGAGATGTGATGTAAAATAGATCAAATAAAAGATCCAGTATCTTATCTCACTCAACTACTAAAGAACACATATAACTGATTATTACCCAGTCCAAAATCAATATCTTCCTCGTGTCAAGCTTCTGCTGAAGTAACTTTGCGGCTATGGCCACGGAGTTAAAGAAGCAAAAACCCATTGCCTGATTGGTTTCGGCATGATGACCAGGGGGCCTCACAACGGCTAAGCCATTCTTAATGTCTCCCATAGCAGTTTTAAAAGCCAAATCCACAACACAACCTACGGCCATTCTAGCAGCGGGCGCAGTGTGGAGTTCGTTCCAGGTGGTATCTGAATCAACGCCTACGCCTCCACATGGCAATCGAACGAAACTCTTTATAGGTAACTGAGAGAGCTTTGACATGTCGAGCTTCTGCCGATTTAAAGGATTTGTACCTGCAAGCCAATGAAAATTAAACGAAGTTAAAAAAATAATTTCCAGACCGTTATTCAAGCGACGATAATATAAAGTCGATGAGACGGTAGCTTTACCGAAGAGTAGAGCGTGGGCTTCGCTGTGACATGTCTGTATCTCTTCCAGGGTGGCCTTACGAGATCGCACTCGATCACATCGCTGCAGCAAGCCCGTCTCCGAAAGCCTCGCCCACACGCTTTGCAGCCTACCACCGTGCTCAGGGTGACCTCGTACAGTTTCGCCACATACGCAGGCATGCTTCAGCATCAAGGGATCGTAGGCCAGTCCGGTAGTGGGTCGATGAGGTGATCCTCGGGCAAACACGTCCCCACCGCCAGTACCCTGAGGTCCTTCAAACAATGCGAATTCGAATTATCGCACAAAAATTGAAAGAAAGATTATGAGCAAATTAAGGAATTATAGGTATTGACCCAGTGAACATACCTAAATGCACCAAAGGACTCGAGAGTGCCCTAGACAGCGGTCTTGCGGAGTGAGAGCTACGGTTACTCGCATAAGCTGGAGATTCGTTAACTTGAAGAGTATGTCGCATCATCAAATCTCGCTGCTGTTGCAGGAATTGTTCCCGGTCTCTCTGCTGCTTCGAGATCTCACTCTCCTCGAGGACGTCTTTCTTGCCCGTAAGATCTATCACCTCAGACTCCTCACTCTCTGGTGCCTCGTCCAACTGACTAGCCTGTCCACGTGTCCCTACGCGGGTAAGCACCGTCTGTCGAATTTGCTGTTTCAGGTAATTGTGGGCTTGTTGCTGGTCATGGAGTTGTTTTTCGGCGAGGTATTCCTCATAGTGCGTTGGTGGGGCAATCATGCCACCTTGGAGCATTGGATGACCCAGTGGCAGAGGGGCGGATTGTGTTCTACCTGCGAAACCGGAAGGGACTATTGTCACTAAAATCTCATCGGAAACAATTAATTTGTTGAACGGACGTAGCGCACGCCTCGGAAGAGCCGTCTCCAGGGTCCTGTGAGGACATGAAGGAGGATATGCCTTCCGAGACGGACGTTCCACCGAGCGGAGTATTACCAACAAAGAGAAAACATACTACCTAAAGGCCGGTGACCAGCCTTATGCAGTCTTGCGTGTGCTACTTGAGCATCTGTAATGGGCGCCGGCCCATGATACAACGGATGCTGTCTACTCGGTTGTTCCAGGTTTTGCATCTGTTTGTGTATATAAGTTGGTTCACCTTCGATCACAGTGAGGGATGGATAAAACGGCAGGGTGCCTGGCAGCATTTGTCCAGTTAGCGGCATACCCAAACGAGCGGTAAACGCAGCCCGAACTTCTGCCTCCGACACGGGTGCCAATTTCGTTCCACTCTGTAAAACAAATTTTATCAATATTGCAATGAGACGTCACAAAATTTTAGTACCAATGAACTTTCAAAGTGAATGACTTACCGTCGAGCTGGATGGAACATGAGGTCTGCCCAGCGAGATGTTGGGCATGGACGGTGAACTGAAGAGGGACAGGTCGGAGAGGCTGCCTTGTTGACTGCTGCTCGTCAGGGCTCCTCCATATGGCGCGTTCTCGCCCTCCTGCAGCACATCATATGACCATTGCTCGAGCAATTCAAAATTTATTAATTACAATTTTTTTCGAATCTAAAACACATGGACATCAGCTGCTACAAGAATTTAACCTTCTATAGTATCCTCTGAGAGTCCAACTGAATTAGATTTTGTGAGAGCGAGGATTCAGACAAAAAAATTGGCCGAAATAGTCGACGTTCTGAAACTCTTTCATCCAAAGCAATTACGTCAATTACACTAGCAAGTGATTTAGTTAATAGTTACAATAGTTAATTCTAATGAGCCTTGCTCATTTTATTTTCTACCATCTCTCGTTCGCCCTCTTTGTTTCGTGTACTTACTTACCTCTTGGATAGGCGTGTTGCTTCCAGCGGTGGGGCTCGCTTGAGAATTATTCACCGTTGGAGGCGAGTTAGGCCCGGATTCAGGATTGCTGCCAGAATCTACAAACATTGTGCGATGTGAACAAGACCAATATAAAAGGTAACTTTCTCGTCAATTTATTTCGATCTTGTCATTTTGCAAATTTGAATAAAAAACGACATTTTTATATTCTTTTCTTTTTTTGGGCGGAGCTGCGCAGAGTTTGCTCATTTACACGCAGGTACTTCGATACAAATGATTTTCAATAATAGTTATTGCCTTTCCTGATCTCATTGACTCTAGGCACGTAGACGCACGACCCGACTGAACTATTACCTGCCGGCTGATGCAATTTGGAAAACTAATAAACTACGTATGTATGATGTATGTTAATTTATCATGCGGTTACCAGACACTAGCAAAGTCAAGTCAACATCCAATTAATGGAAAACAAATGCAACAATATGAAACAGTCAGTTATGAGCTATCGGCTGGCTATATAGCTACCCTGCTGACATCGTCGACTGATATAACAATCCTCCCTTTTATTCTAAAGTCTAGAAGACTCCGGAGAGTATCATCAAGTGCAATTGTTTTTCATTTGTTCATATGTACTCTCCTTCTACAGTAATATTCCTAGAGCACGTTATGTAATTGCACCTGATAACTACACGTGCCAGACCAATTGGATAGCCGATAATACATTCGATGAAAAAATTATTTTTGAATGTAAGTAAATAACTATTTATATATTCTCTGTACTACTCCGTGATGTACCATAAATATGAAGTGACACATAACTGATTATGATTTTATAAAAAAAATTCTTTGTTTTTAAAATAGAAAATCAAAAGAAAAATAAATCCCGCAAACACTGGCACACGTACTTCCGCTCAGAGAGTCGAGCTTCCTTTTGCGTAATGCTCGATTCAGTATGATCCAATAATAATCGAATAATTGAATACTTAATATAATCCTTTCAGCCCCAAAAAACGTTCAAGAAATGCCACCACTATTTTATTACTTCCTTATCTCAATAACTATTCCGTTTGTGGTTCCTTAGCTACTTTTTTTACGTATTTTGAATTGTTTCTGCTGTACTATTTCAATTCAAATAAATCTCCTGTGTTAACCTTGGGGCTAAAAGGGTTAATCTTTTTCCTGATATAGTAGCGGGATAAGCATTGGTGTAGGACGTACTTGCTAGGAGTGACTTCCGCTTGAGGTGCGACAGGAGTCGATCCTTCCGACGAGCCATGAGGGGTGAGTTTCGGGTTGCCGCCATGTTCCTCTCCATGACACGCTGCTTAAGTCGCACCTTCAGCAAGTTTGGCTCCGAGGCTGCCGAGGCGCCGGGCCAATCAGCCAGGGTTAGTCATCATACCGTAACATCGTACTAGACTATCGCACTGCACGCACCCCGCACGCACATCACGCATACTCTCGACTTTCGCAACTGGCAATGCTCAAAATGCGCGAGCGGCCCTAATAGTAGAGAATATCGCCGCTATCGCGTTTTAGCTGCGATGGCGGCGGCGGCGGCGGCGGTGCCGACGACGACGACGGCGAATGCGACGTGCTATGACACGTGGCAATCGGACATAAAGCTACGAAAAGTCGCAAGCACACTCAACGGTCGAGCAAACGAACGGGTACGACAAAGGAACAAAGAAACGAAAAAAAAAGAGAAAAAAGAAACGAAAACGTGGCGGGAACGTTTAAAATAAAAACTGTGCACAGTCGCGCGCATCGCCAGTACTTATTGTTAGCAACATGACGAGGACGAGTGTCCCTCGTATACACGAGGAAAACTACCCTTGCGTGTGAAATTCGCGCGAGTGCGAAATTTAAACCGTCGTACGATAACGGTCTGCCGATAAGCTATGGCGATGCAAATCCATGCTTTAGTAGGCATACTACTAACACACAGACTACTCGAAAGAACAAGCTTTCCCACGTGATATCTACCTGTTTTTCTCAGCGGAAAATCATCCCCAAATTTCTCCTGTAACATCTGTGGCATTCGATAGGGATGAGAAGCATTCGTCGTGCTCGTCGATTCCGACTGAGGTTGAAGCCTGCGAACAGTCAAATATTTTTCTCATTACACACTCGTCAGCTTTAAATGTATATTCCTAAGTGGTATAATCCGTCATATAATAATACTGTCAACAAGAAAACTTAGGTTCACAAAGAAGAAATGAGTAGAGAAATAGAGCAAACGTTTTTTCTTTTCTCGATGTCTTTCACCTACAAATTTGTAAGAGTCTGAGAGATCTCATGGCTGGCAGAGCGCCTGACACGAGTTTCTCGGAAATAGATTGCGTGCTTACTCTAACGATTGCTAGTATCTATTACCATGGTATCTAATGTTTATTAAAGAATTTTAATCCATTGGGCAATGATTTGTTAATGCAACGATTGAAGCAATGCGTTAATTAAGTGCGACCGCGACAAAGATCATTTCAGGCCAGTACGAAATCCTTGGTATTTTAGTGCAACACAATGACACTTTCCTCCATCCTCCTCGGAATTCTAACACTAATCGTGTGCGCGCAGTGGTGCACGCGGTTCGCTTGTGTGTATAGATATGTACGTCAAATAACGGAGAAGGCACATGTGGCACCCTAATGGACCTCTCATGCGGCTTGCTTACAGTAGAGATGATGAAGTTATTGCCGGGACAAACTAAAAGGGGGGAGAAAGTGATGTCCCACCGGCTCCCCCCAACGCCGGACGTGAACTCGCCAAAGCTAAATGGATAACTGGGCCAGGTTATACTATTATCGTTACGACTTACGGCGACCTATTAAAATGGCTAACATCCATTTCGTGGATTTTGCACGATTATAAAAGGTTCTTGAATTAATTGCGTTAACTGCTCTAGTGGCAGCGTGCACTTCTTTCAACTAACTAAAACGGATTTTTATAAAATTTATGATCGAATGTATCTTACTTTTACATCGATCGTAATCGATAGGAAAGCCTAATATAACGAGTGTTTGTTCAGTAAGAACTTTGTGGATAATGATTCTAATACAATCAATTAGTAGTGAATGACGTCAAGACGATTATACCATCGACATGAATCGGTAAATTTCTCATTCTGTGAGTGCAGAGAATATTTGAGTGTCTTTTAACTAGGCCAAATTAAACGATCGACACGAGAGATTAATCGATCGTAGTTAAAATAAGAAAAGTTATTGAGAGCAAACGGCAAGTGTTCTTAAATATTTTGAGATGGAAAAGATATTTTTTGAATGACGAATTATCCGTTACGAAAGTATTGCGCGGAGGTAAATGGAAATTTCCACGACAAATACAGACATGGTACTCGAGTACCCCTCCGGCAGATGGCAGTACGCGTTGGGGTGGAATGATCTTATATTTTTTTGTCTCTGACGTAAAAAAATGATATTGACCCATTTCTGTTCCACTCGTAAATTGTTCGTTACATGGACGAATCAATTATTTAGTGAAACTTTGTGCTTCGACTCTCATTTCGTATTTTAATTCTCTGCGGATATAACTGTTAAGTAATCTCTCAGAGATGACAGGAAGTAAATAATACTTGTGCCATTTGAAATAGAAATTTGTCTTCCCGAATTAGAATCCACTTGCCAAGAGTTCTTCGTGCAAAACCGAAATGCTTCCAGTGAGCTAATGGAAGATTTAAGTCTCTGAGAATGTGTTACGACACACCTGCACCAACGACAAGAGGGAAGAAGATGCCCTGCCGACGTGTTGACAGACACGTAGGCCCCCAGGGAAATACCAGGCAGCCGAATAATATTCATCTTGAGCATTCAAGGAGGGGCTGGCTCCTCGCAGAAGAAAAAACAATGAAGCTCATGGATTATCGTTGTGTGGAAAGAAAAGTATAGCGTGGAACAAATATTCTAATGGTTATTAAGGCCACTATGATGCATCGTACAATTCACAAACTTACCAACTTCTATAACCGGGTGTACCAGGAACGGCTCCATTGGCTGCCGCTGCAGCTTCCCTTTGCTTTTTGTTCACTAGGAAACTCTGCAACGATACAGAGCAAAAGGAAGGTGAAGAAGTATTTTGAAGAAGTACGGTTGAGATTTTTAAGCAAGAAAGGTAACGTAATCTGCTTTTACCTGAAGACGCTGTTTCACTTCCGTCGAGGCGATGGCGCTATGATCGTGCTTGTCTTTTTTTCTGAGGGCTTCCAGTCGCTCCTTCTCTCTTCTTTGCTCTTCCAATTGCTTCTGCTGCTCCCACAGCTGCAACGAACAATCAGTCAATTGCGAATACGCGGTGTGTCAATCGTGAACTTTCTTAGGTCATTCACAGCGACTGCCTTCGCTACTTAACTACTACAGTTGTACCACAGGCTTAAGACGATATCTCGAGTAGTAAAAGCAATACGCACATGAGTGGTAATCGGCCTTAAGTCATTATGCGATATCTTCGTTGAAACGCACATTGATACCAATCGATAAGAGCCATTAAATTGTGTCCATTTAAATGTTTCAAATATGATGTTACGTAAAAAACGGAATAGAGGGAATTTTACTCAAGTCAGAATTCCGCCACGACGAACATAGCCATGTTGTGATAGCCATTTTGAGATAAACATCCTTGCGTCCTTAAGAGCCCTTCTTTCTACAATTCCTTACTCTTCGCGCAGTACTGAACGTATAGGAGTGCTAATCTTAAACTACGGATGAATCCGGAAATTGCACGGTACACGTTACTTGAAATTGACAAATTGACTCCTTGAAACTTCTATAAAATTTTCTAGTTGAACGACAGCAATTTTTATACAGGGTCATTCAGGCCAAACGCACCACCTGAAGTTAGCCTGTCCGTTCAATTTTTAGCGTGAAACCAACTTCAGTTGGTGCGTTTGTACTGAACAGCCTTGCATAGAATCGCACGTGCATCCATGGCTCAAGGATGTTCTACAATTACTGAATCGGCCTGACATAAACATCTTAAACATGTAGTTTAACGAGGACAGTGTTAGTGGCTCGAAACACTGCTAATATCGTATAAAGACATTCTATAATATTAATATTTGAAGCAGTCTGCTAATAAAATTGTCGATTACAAATTGCAATGAAAACGTTGCAAATCTATTGAATAAAGTTACTACTGCACGGTATTATTTTTCGAGAATATTGTTTTTAAAAAACTCGTACACGAAGAAGAGGGAAGACGGGAAGGCTGCTTTCGGAGAATTTTGCATCGTTGCATAGACATAAATCTATATCGTCATTGTTCAGGAAAAAAACAAAGTATTCACTCAAACAATAATTAATTCCGTCTGACGTAATGGACACTGTCTATAAGTAGCTGTCACAGACTCAACTTCGATCGTCCGAGCCAGCACAGCTGTCAAACATACTAGTACAGATCTCGACCGGTAATTTTCCATGAGGGTCTCTCTCTCTCCCCCTCTATTTTATTCTATGTCACAGTATCCCTGAACCTGTATATCGCATTCGCTTATAAAAAATTCAAATAATTGCTAAACGCAGAAATATGTTTGACCACGGTGAATCCACAAATCAAAGAACGTTCGCTAGTCACAACAAACTAAAGCTCGCTGGTTACAAACGGCTAATAATGAAGTGCCAATTTGAGGATAAAGCTCAAGGATTCATGAGGGAGTTCGAAGCTCTGCAATATTGTTTCTGACGACGTGAACCGACAACGTGGCGACGCCGGGGTTAAACAACGTCAGTTAACCCGGGGTTAAAACGCGCATGCAGAGTCACGGCCGTCAAAACTGAGCTTTATATAAGTGTCACGATTATGACACACGAGAGCGTGTCGCGAGTCGAGACGCGCAAACTGACGATCTGCCAGTCGCGACCAAATTTAGCAACCGTTCATAAGAATTTGCAATGCAAATTCACGTCAATTTCACCGTTTCGATTTCTCGAGAATGATTCGCTCTCGGGATTGGGGCGCGTACGCGCATACTATACTACGGCCTAGTCGTATCTTTAATTCATGAGAGATCGAGTCCGATCTAGGTCCAAGTCCATGTGTTGCGTCGTTAACGCACGATCGCAATTCGCGCGCACTATTGCCAGAGTCAATGGCCTCCTCTTCTCGAGCTTCTATAAATACGGTGAAAGTTTATTCGTCGGTTTTACCAAGAGCTTTTTGCGCTGCGTATATACTAAACCCGATTCCCGTGGGCCTTGTCAACGACGAAAATCCGTCTACCCGGTTAAACCCTACATCCCCGATGCATTCCGTTACAAATCCGAAAGCGAGTATCCATTCTGATACATACGACACCATTAAAAAAATAAACATGCAATTCAATCCCGTCTACAGGAAAATGACGTTTCGAGTGGCCTTGACGCCAGTAAATATTTCATTTGCAAAATGCGCGTTCGAATCTGTTAAATTCACCGGCTAAATATACGACGCGAAAAAAATATGAGATCATAAAAGAGACAGAGAATGAAAGATCGAGGTAAAGAAAGATAAGTAAAAACCAGGAAAGCAATCATTAACGCATGGACTGCGGTTGCTTGTTCGTTCGCTTACGTGGAAATACAAACCTCAGGGAGGTACATGACTATATACCTGGGCTTCGATGTTTGCTTAGCGAATACGTCGCTCTGTACGTCACGAGCAAAAATAATAACCGTTTAACACCCACCAACATTTATTAATAGCCCACTGTTTATAGCAACCCAACCATACACACGGTTAAATCTGCTCGGGCATAAACGGACTAGCGATAAGGCTGCTATACACTACTGTCACTTTACTAGCGTTATTATAATGTAGCACCTATAACATCGTAAAGCATGACACAGCGTAGCAAAGTTCAGCAAACGCAAAATGAATCTGCTGCACGATTTCCGTCCGCAGTAGTTCATTGATTGTACTATTGCCAGCGCACATTCCGGAATGAACGCGAAGAGAGACACCTGCAGACACCTGTATACTAGCTACCGGAAATGACACGTCACAGATCCCTTTGTGAGGCACAGTATAAAAATAAATTACTTTGTCACCCTGTGTTACGTGAACAAGGTTCAATTAGCTAAAAGAGGAATCAGTATCACGTGAAACATCAATAATTTACGATTCGGCATACGTATCAAAATAAAAGCGAAAAATATTTCGATGACGTTTGTCGTGCGAATTTATCATCAGCACTTGCTTAAGTGCGCCTTATTTCATCGTGACATATATTGCTATAGAAAAATTTTTGATTGCGGAGCTATCAAGCCGAAAATGATTGTTCGGATATACCTAATGAGAATTTCAGAAATGGGGACGTTTATAACCAACCGCGAAATACAAGTTTCTCCGTTCAGAATGGTTCGTTCTATAAATAGAACGTGGAGGATTCGAGCGAAGTCGACGGCTGACCGCAATACCACGACTTCCGGTTGCCTCCAACGCGCCCGGAATTGCGAATGCTTTCTTGTGAATCGGTAAACGCCTCTTGGATTCACTAAACCAAGCATTGAGAGGGAGGCACATGCCAAGAGCTTCAAAGAATCATGTCCTTCGTGAGGCACCAATAACGATACGTCCTCACGTAGCGATAGTTAAGATATGTATGTAAGCGCGCGACAGGCGTGGTTGCAGTCACACACTTCGGAATATTCCATAGACACTTGGTGCTTGATATATGAGCGATGAATGGATGTGTGACGCGCGAGGACGGTATTGGCTATTTTTAGAGAGTAAATAAAAAAATTAAGGGGTCCCATAGAGGGCAACCAGAGCCGCTGGGGGTATTCCGTTAAAGATACGCCCTGGAAATTTTACAATGACCCCAACGACGAGAGACCGGTTTCACGTGATCGACGATAGAGAGTGTCTAGTGTTTTCACAATATCTAATCTACACGCGATTATAATGCGACGCTAAAAGTCTATTCGTTGTTTCTCGACAGTGCAAGAAAAACCCAATTATTATTGAATGAACCGAAGATACTACTTGCACTTACTATTCAACTGCAGTTAGCGAAGAAGCAATAAACAGTCCTGATATGAAGAGAAGTGAGCAATTTTAGTGTTATTGTTTCTTTTACTTACCTTTAATTGGTGCATCTGTTGCTCGTGGAGCTCAGCAAGCTGTCGCTCCTGCGCCTGATACTGTTGCCGGAGAATTTGTTGTTGAAGTTGATGATGCTGCTGTAGCTGGAACAAAACCCAGACACCTCAAGGGTAATGTTCTTCGATTTGGGGTATCTTGTAATTTTTACGACTCGCAGACTCTGACGATTGTCGAAGATTGGGGATCGAAAGTTTCGTCCTATGTCTAATCTAGGAATTCACATTACATATTATAGCATATGAAACAACGAACTTCCAACAAGTCTGCCATTGTTAGGACGTTCGTTTTCTGTCATATCTTTTTTAACTTGCATAGCTTACAAGAAAACCGTCAATACGACACAGTGAATCTAAATTTGGAATATCGAGAACGAATAGAAATTTAATGTCGAGACCTACAATTTTAACTCCGCCTATCCGATAACAGTTTGGTTGTCGCAATTTTATATACACGCATTCGAACGTTGTAGGAAAATTATAGGTTTTGTGGACCGAGCGAGATACGCCTTTCACCGTTTTAGTACGAGAAAAGAAAAGGAAGAATACAGAAGAAAAGAAAGTCAAATATACTGAGAGATAGAACAAGCGAGTTTCTTGTCGAAGGAAGCGCGTGGGTTGCTGGCATGCACGTTCAAGCGGCTTCACCAATTGGGTACGTCCGCAACCAGACGACGCAATGCATTGTCCTAACACTGTCGCCAGTTTTTTTCTTTCTCGGCTCCCCTACTGCTATTTCCTCTACGCCATTTATGTACATCCGTTTCGCGAGAGAATTCTCTTAAGAAATTAATCGCAGGATAATATCATAGTGCACTCTCAACATTATCCATATACGAGACGGTATTTTAATGTCGTTATAACGTTAGAACAAAAGTATACTTTTATCAATAATGAATAGTCTAGAATAACTCAATATCATTTTCTAATTCAGTTCAAAAGACTTTCAGTTTTCTGTAAATAATTTGTAGGCAACTGAAGTGTCGAAAACTATCAGCGGGTGGAAAATAGAAGATGAAGTATACGTGTACAATTAAATTGTATGAAATAATTATTGTAGGGTATTGAACAATATGTATTTTACACGCAAACTGCACTGTAAGCATCAACACAGCAAGCAACGATATTGTTCACATAAATTTTATAGACAACTGTTAGTCAGCAATAAATTTGTTAACAGTTGAGCCCTTCCCATTATACACATCTTCCAATTCTCAATGTTATTTGCTTTCGATCCGATTGTTATGTGCTAATTTAAATAAACGCAATCAACATCTATTTTTCTTGTTCTGTTCGTTGTATCTGCCCTTACAAACCATTTTCCTTACTAATTAAACAACAAAAACATTTGTTAGGACTACAATAGTTTTGTTGATGGGTTACGTTAGCACAACAGTGCAGTATTGTTATGCACTGTGCGCACTCTTGTAAACGCGCCAAGTTTGTACCCAAGAACAAAATCGTTTTGCTAACTTTTAAATTGACGTTCCACGATTGCTATACCAATAAAATTATTTTATTGATGAAACAAACTAGTGACAACTAAATATTTGGTCACACTGTTTCGAATATTTTGTCCACATCGCTAAAAATTCAATAAAACAATTTTGTTCGCTTTATTAAACTTTTTTTTCGCGATATAAACTTCTGTATTTATATCATTCTACTATTGTTTACGCTAACTTTTCGATCTTCTAAGATTCTATACCACAGCAAAATACTGCCAAGTTTCTTTTCGTCGCATGTCGGCTGTGCGTGTACCAATATTCTTTTATGCCGTTGCACTTGTTCTGATGTATTCCAGAATCTTGATGCATTTGCATGACCTACTTCTGGCCGCCTTTTGGCGCACACCATCTATATTTTCTTTCCGTAACGTCGCAGTGTTATTCATAACTATTAAGTACGTACATACGTGTCCGCGGCCTAGATTATTCCGCAGCAGTAGGACTACAATCGAACACAGCGATTGCATTCGACTAATACTAGCAGCTCCTAACATGCTTGAGCACAACTGTCAAATGGCTCCGATGTGTTATCTCGTAATCAAGCCTATTGCGATTTTCGTACCTGGGCCAATTCAAAAAGATATACATATTAAACTCAATGTCATCATCATATGAAAGCGAAGTCGTCATGTGTGAAATAAATATTGAATAATTTGGCGAAACGACGATGATAAGATTGTGGCTTTAAACGGTTCTGTTGGAAAATCATCGAGTTACGGCTGGTTCAAAAATAGACGGAGGCCACGACCAAAATTCCATCCACAGTGTGTGAGTGTACGTGAAGATCAAGCTAACTTACGGTTAGTTATCAGCATATCATATCTATCTCAATCAATGACAATGAAAAATCTACTTGAACGTCTGATCGTGAAGCTCAAAATAAAAGTAAAAACAGAATCGTTAACATCTTCGTAATGCGAGTAAAACTCTTATACAACTTGATAAGAAGTCAAAATGAGTTTTTTTAAGTTCTCATGCTAAAGGAACGATCAGGCGAGTGGACGAATAAGTGGCCTAATCGCATGTGGCTGACCTTCAAATGTTATATCTCCAGAGATCTTATCATATCTAACGACAATATTGCGAGGTGCCCTCGAGCTTTTAATAAATTCAACCAGCCAGTCGTCATTCGTGAAAGATAAAACCGCGTGGCTTGCGTGAAATATCATTTGCCTAAGTAACTAAGGTCAGGGGTTATGGAAGAAGGGGTGGGCCGCATTAACGTCAGCACGCCAACCACTCTTTAAGCGTTAACGATATTTCACGCAGAACACATCTGTGCGTGCGTTTGCCTAGTGTTTAAAGGAACGACTGAGGAAGCTCAATAACGCTTTAGTAAAAAAAATGTTTTCAAAAAAATAATCTTGATTCTCGAATCCAATTTTCATACCCTTGCGTACCATTGCACCTCTACAAACTCTCATGTTGTTAAGAATCTTCACTGTACAGAATCAAAGACATTTAATAACAATGAGCATATCCTGTACATTCTACATATAATTATCTATAAGAGATTGACCGGGAGTAGCGCGTACGTGAGTATAAACGAGTATCTACCTTCTTAATCAGATTAGTACAAGTGGATCGATGCCATTATGTGCTTAATCAGATTGCCACGTGGCATTAACGGCTCGTATTTTTTATTTTCGTATTTGAAATGGTAAGGTAAGTGAACCAGTGGCCTCACACGTCCCAGTCACTGGACATAACTGCAAATATTACAATTTATTAAGCGTTTCACAAATAAAAATGCAAATTTAACACTTGAGAGGGTATCTGCAATACTTAATTGATATATGGAAAAAGTGTCAAATACAGTCCCACGTAGATTATAATTTTAAAGGTTTATTGAAGCTCTCGCGTTACGAAGGTAGTTGCAACCTATTTCTTATGCAATAAGTTAAGGAATGGCGAAGGCTTTTTATCATCATTGTATAGCTTTTACGTATTTTCGTGATAAGTTATAGTTCTTTCTGCTCAGGAAGAAGAATTCTATAGAGTAAAAAAATGGTGATACAGTATAGATCATTCATGGATCTTATTTGATAATATTGTACATATAAGATTCGACTAT
>JARQST010000399.1:3536549-3579126 GCA_030142225.1 Pachycephus smyrnensis | reverse complement strand
AGTCTCATTAGATGTATCAGAGTCGGATCTTGTATGTATTATCAAATAAGATCTACGAATGATCTATACTGTATCACTATTTTTTTACTTGTTATTATTATATATTATCCTACTTAAGTAGGATATCACAAACTGCCGTTTAATTTACCGTAAAAGCACTTTTAACAATATAATTTTAGTGTTCTGTTATTGAGACACGCAAATCATATGCTGTACGAGTGTCGAGACTGTGTCCGGACACTGGTGCGTCCTTGCCAAGTTGGGTAGGCCTAATAACCGGACACCGCATATTTACTTCGTGCCTACTGTTCAGAACTAAGGTAAACAATTATTTACTGAAAAAGTAATTAAACTGAGTACATTAAGGACAAATTAAAGCTTATCGGAAAAACAGCTTCGTAAGTACTTATTGTTGATATTTTATATTATATATTTCATAAACCTCGGCATGTACAATCTGTATTCGTAAAGCTATTTATTTTTAATTAGTGAGATCTTACGACACCTTTAAAGCCTGCTTTCTATGGAGATGTGAACTAGATTCAATTATTCAAATATTTATTTTTAAGCCTAGAAAGTGGAAAGTACCCCCCACCTTCGGCCCCTGATACGGATGAAATTATTTGACTATTTTTCTCAAGTCTTCAATAGACCCACAAACATTGAATTATCCGGAGACTGAGTCTTTTAGTGTCCGGCATCGGGACGTGATGAATAATAGCTGTGCGGACACTGGGATATTCGGATTTTGCACAATATTTACGCATAAATAATAAAATATTGAATATTGTAATAAACAATGGATGTGTTTTAGAATCTAGAAATCCTAATCTTCAAGTTGGTTCAAGCCATTTACACGACATGTTGATCTTTATGTGCTAAATCATTATTAGAATCCGAACACTATCTTAGATGCGCGGCCAGTGGTGCACTAACCTTACAAGGGAACGTGCAAAAATTATGTACGTCTAGCGGGCACGGATCGATTGTACGACCCGAAAGAAGCGCTAGGAAATTTGCAAAGGTCGAGTAGCTATTGGTGTCTCGAACGACGCACACTCTCTCAAATCCTCCTACTGAAACACTCCTATGATATACTCAACACAAGCATGAACAAACTCTGAATCGATTCCCGGCTCTTATCAGCAATAAAGTAACAAGAGAAGGTAGCAGACAGTGTTGGCCTTGAACTTGATGGCGCTCCTTAAACGAAGTGCCAGGCAGCGGCCCTCCGAAGCTCCGCGAGAAATGGGACATTTGCAATGCGCATGCGTATTACATGCACGAAGATTCGCTTCTGTGTACGCGAAAGTGCTTCACTCGATGCGTCGCTGCTGCATCAAAGTCACGCGGAGGCCATAGACAAGACGTTAAAGGGAAATGGTTCTACGTTACCTCGAGAATCTTCTGCTGGAGAGCATGCCCGTGGAGCGTCGTCGGATCCGTCGGAGCGGTATGATAGGCACCCGATGTGAGCGTAGCCGTCGCCCCACCGGATTCCAAGTCCCGTGGCCGCGACATCGGTGATCCTGGTGTATCCCTCGCCATGTCTACACACACGATACACATGTTCGATAAGCTCGGTGGTACAAGAAGCGTCGACTTCGACGGGTAAGGACTGAAGGCGCTTGTATGATCGACAGACACCTTCATGGCACTTCTTTCAAGGACGCAGTGAATTTCACTTCCAGAATTACTTCTTCCCTAACCGTAGATCGAATCTTATTAATGCCTTTTCCTTTTACACAGCTTTTTAAATGCTAATATAGTGCTTATTACGGCAGAAGCCGATGGCAGTAACAACTGTCAGTTTGTGTAGTAGTTTTTCAGACTCCTCGAGGGTTATCTGCGCCTGCGTCTCATGTTTTCACGTTAGACGAGATTAACAACTGTCTATATATTTAAATAATCCTATGGAATAATTGGGCTAAACCGTTCCAATGTTATCGAGTTGCAACACTTGTTGCGCCGGCACGTGACGCTACTTCCACGAAAGCTCGTCCCGATAAGTTAAATGTTCTCGGCGCTTATCACTCTTCAGAAGCACTGTTTGCCCAAAGGATTTGTGCACTTAGCGAATGCCACGGTTCTTCGTAAACTTTTCCATTGGAGCGAGTACAATTTATTTTTAGATGAGATCTGGAACTACGCGAATATTACTTGCTCCCCAATCTTCCTCGTTGCAATAATGACACGATGACAAAAACAGTGACGTTACATTAGTCCTCGTAGCAATGTAAAAAGTTTTATCTTTCAATCGTTGCGTAATTGGCTTTGTGAAATCCTTACGCGATCGGCATCAACAGTCACAGTCGCGATGCCGAACAATCAACACGTTTGACGATACCATCGTCGGCTTTCAAACAACATAGCACAAGCTCGTAGTGCCGATCGATCGCGACATCTATTTAAAGGCTCGCGCGTTGAAAACGGGTTTCGCGAAACCTTGCGCCGCGTTTCGCGAGCACGTGAGAGGCGGTTCGAGAAACACGGCAGTCACAACTAAATTTAGATCAGGATACCCGCGTCGAGAAGAACGACTGTCGCACTCGCGGACACTCGTATTCGTAACTCTTGCGGTAACTCTTCTATGCGCAGAGAGCGTCAGAATCGTCGCAACGCCACCGACACGAAAAGAGACACTAACGCGACGAGAGACAGACAACGACTGAGCGATTCGAGCGCGCCTCTGATAATTCTTCGTAAATACATACTGCCCGCGAAGTGGGGAGCGTGCTGTGCGTCTTGTCTACAAGTGTGTTTGAATTCGTATGCGGTACCATTACATACGGCTAGAGGATACACAATATCTAAATAAGCACACATGTACGTACGCATACTCAAGCTCTCGTTATTCAACAGTCCCGTAAATTCTTGCGAGAAATTTAATGACTGAACTGGACTTTTGCTTTTACACGACTTCTTATCGAATGGTCGACTGACGGCGGACAAACCAAGATGTGTCAAATATTTCTTGTCTCGAGTCTCATTTGTTTTCATTGTATTTTATCGATCATTACATAGAATTTAGCCTAGGTTCAGAAGAGGCGGTTTCCGCGCGGTTTCGATATATATAGATATAGAGCTCAATACATCTCTTTATATATATATATATCGAAAGCACGCGGAAACCGCCTCGTCTAAACCTAGGCTTATTTCAATTATCAATATTATAACAATTTCCATCGCTGACATTGTAAATATAGGTATTGTTATTCTTCATTAAGTCGGATTTAAATCGAACATTTCAACAACAATTGTGTCATTAATTGACGGGAATAGGTATCAGATTATAATAAGTAGATCGGCGTATCAAGAGTAGTCCCACACGTGCTCATTACGATCATCTGTAACGTGGAATAATAATGTTACATGTGTATCAAACGTATTCGGCAACAAGCAAGAAAATTTACAATACCGGTCGATTATCTAACGGAGTCTCCAGTTATTTTCATCTCTATACAAATAACGATTGATACTGAATTATGTTCCCGCGAAGGCGTATCGGAATATGACTTAGCGGAGAGCACTGTCTACGGTAATAATTTTATAAAATTTTTTTCAAAATACATCTCTTAACTTTAAAAAGTCGTATACTAGAATTTTTATAAATTCTTGACTGTTTAGATCGAATAAACACAGCGAAGTGAAATTTCTAGAAACTATACCCAATTTCAGTGACAAGGACGTCTCGAAACACTGAATCACAGCACGTATTTTTCTTACGTTCTCGCAGTAATTTAAATCTCCGTCAAACTGTATGGTTTGTTTATCGTACGAAACGTAAATTGCAATACACGTGCGCGAAGCATGAGTAGGTGTCATAAACGTTTTACGCGCAAAGTTCAATCGTACTGCGTGACGTAATCGCTGTGTGATTATTATCATTGGTACCACCGAGTCCCACTTTCAATCTTCATTCACGAGATAAACACTTCCTTATTTTTTAATAACGGTTTCGCGTTTCTTTTAATTTTTAAGAAAAAAAACGGCATAAAACGGGAAAAAAGGACGCGCTTGACACCAAGAATAAATCCCACGTCCTATTCTACGAATGCTTAAGTTGTCTGAAGAAACGTTATATTGACAACATATGGCACGCTTCGAATATACTGTCACAAGCGTTAAATGATGAAGCAATACTTATGGCCAAAAAAAGAATTCATTTTAATGATAGGAGCGTATGTCGAAACCGTAGCACAAGGTCGAGTTCTTCAAGAAGCCTCTGAATTCTTTGAATACTTGAAGGCTTACATACATAGAATTTGTTGATTAAGGAAACCTTACTCTCTAAAAATGAATCGGTGAAAATTTCACTGATTGTTTCAGTTGTTCGAAAATTCACCGAAGAAATAGTGATTTGAGGTATAATCCACTGTTAAATTAGTGGTTTCGTGTTATAGGAGCCCTATAATAGGTTCATTGTGGCGTTACCATATTGTTTGTCGCATTCTCACATCGAGTGTCAGTCGCTGCTGGTGATACTAACTGGTCATACTAACGAACAGTGAATTGATGCAGCTTCCAATAGTATTATGCTAATATAATACTTTTCTTTGCAATGTATGTAAGTCATGCTTGTACTTATTCATACAATTGCTTGTGACAACAGTAATTTTCAACTTCCATATGTTTCCATATATACAAATATTGACAATTATAATTCTTAATCGAAGTAAAATGTACAAATTGGGCTGGTGGCTCAGTGGGTAGAGTGTCACATTCCTCACTTCGAGCATCCCGACGATCGCAGGTTTGAGTCCCACTCACGGCAGCGCAAATAGTGTGTATGTGTGTGTGTGTACTAACCACGAATTACACAAGTACCCATTTTTTAATTTCTTTTTAATTGTGAATGTTATCCATATAATTACCAGTAAAAAATCATATCAAACACTCATATTGCAGTAATATTTACAAAACTTTTTTTCTGTGTACTGATTCAATCAGTAGATATGTCGATCTCACTGAGTCAATTAACAGAATTACACTGCTTCTCAGTAGTATACTTATAACTGCGACGTTCAATAAGCATTAACTGATAATCAGTGAATATTCACCGATTCATTTTTAGAGAGTACGAGATCGAAACGATTCGGCTATTATCGTCGTCTTGTGTGAGCGATAAGATATTGTTCTAAAATAATATCTGAATCCACGACTTCCGTATATCGCCGTTCCTAGATAAGTGAGAGTCATAAAAAATCAGGATTCATGAGTTAAAGTTACAAAAATTCTTGTAGGAACGATGAACTATTTTACTTAATTATCTGAAATTGTATTGTATATACCAAAAAGCAATAGGTTTATTTTGAATTGGATGATATTTGGATCAATAAAATTTTGAAAGATGTCTTACGAAATCATTAGATTATCGGTTTCATGGTAAAACGTGAAAGAATAGAGTGAATAATTTTTTGGATTAACAATATCTAAAACTTTCGAATAATCGTAGTGATAAAATTTTTTGAAAAGCATGCAAAGGATTGAAAAATGTTTCTACGAATGAGCTGTGAATTTGGAAATCATTCGGTACATTGATATTGATTGATTTGAAAAAAAATTATTAATTTTATTGATTCAGCGTATATTATTAGGAAACTACAAGATACGTTTGTGTTTATTCATTTACAAGGGAAAAACATTATTTTCCACCAAATAACAAAATATATAATTGAACAAATTTGCGATTGGCATATTTTTGTAAATAAAATAACAGCTTTGAATATAGGGTTTATAAAAACAAGAATTCTTGTTATCCAAGATATAACAAATCATCAGCAGATAGAAAAAAAATGTATTACACAACATACGAAACAGAAGTTTGAAGCACAAAACATCAGATTTTTTAAAAATTTTATGAACAACAATAACAGACTATTGTTACTACCAAAAACCACGATAGATATAGTAAGATTCGAAGTGAAATTTGATTAAAGAATATTACGCATTTAACTGCCAACAATTGATTCTGCTTCGCGATAAGATACTCTCCTTCTTACTGATGATTAAACGATTTGCTAACTCATCGTTTGGTAATGTGAATAATAATAGAAACAATAATCGTCACAATTATGCAACCAATTTAGAATTATAACATTTTACTTTATTACAACAACAATATTAGCACGAAACTTTTCCTTATGTACGATACACAAAATTTAAGGAAAAATTAAGTTTCAAAGGCTTCTCACCTTTCTGGGGTAGATGCGTAAAGGCAGGCGTTATCTCAACACTTCTATAGCCCACGTCTTCTGAAACAAACAAATAATCGAATCTGTGATAAAGATATTACTGGTAATTTCATTTCCAGAAATAAACGCAAATAATTTCGGGATCAAATTCCATTTTGCGTTCAAACACATATCTGTCGGTCAAAATCTCTTCGATATAAATATCCCTGATAATAACTCATTCTATCTAGAGGCTATCGCAAACTATTATCAAAATCGAGGAACGAACAATATCTAGCTGGTGAAATGCGTAAGTGTAATTTTAATTGACGTGTTGATTACAAATACAATTTGATGCTGGAGCAAACAGTTGCCGTAGGAGTGATTAAAGTTGAACACAAACTCAACATGAAATATGATTATCTGGTGCACAACCGATAAGCCTCGTAACAAGATCACTTCACATTGCGATTAATAGAACGACATATATCGATAAGAATTGCAAAATTTATATGTATTGAAAAAAGTAATAGGATAAGGACTGATGTGTGATTTAAATTTAGTATTGTGAACTTGTGAAGTATACGTTTTTAATGACGCATTTTCAATAATTAAACTTCAATACTTTCGTAGAATCATAACGGAATATTGCCTTATAATAATTCTACAAGTATGTATCTTTACGTCCAATAATCATAGACTGATTATTTCGAATTCAAGGTTATCATCGTTCGAAATTAACAGTATACACTCGCAACATAATATTCGCTCGAAATTAATCTCAGGCATCTCATAACTGAAATTTAATCATACTTCAGTAAGTTATAATGTAGACACCTTACGTGTTGGCGATGAATACCTTAACCCTTACGAACACGATGGCATGTTCAGCGACCCATATTTTTCTATTCAGTTTTTAATTTTTTTAGTCAATTTCCCGACATGAAATACTGTTTTCTTGTTTTTGTAGAGTCCCTAAGACATAAACAAGTGCGAAAAAAGGTAGATAATCATTAATTATTAAATAAATAATCAAAATGGTGTTTTTTCTAGAAAAAAAATGCATTTTTTTTTTACTAATCTACTATCAGTATCCAAACGGCATTTAGATACTTATTTAAGACATACTAAAGTATTTTTCAGAATTTAACCTTCCAGTGGTAGTGTTATCTGACAAACAGAATAGGAGTACATTTCTCACGGCAAGAAAAAAGGCACCAGCGCTGGGGGGTTAACCAAAATATATCTCATACATTTTTTCTGAGGGTTTTTTGGATCATTAAATTCGAATCAAAGGTAAAAATGTTTGAATTCCGAAAATCAAAGATGGCGAATCGAAATCGCAAAGCTTACACCGATTTACATGACACTCGGTATTTAGGGGTTTATATAAAATCAGTCCTTTTTTGCAATGTCGCAATCACCAATCCCAAAAAGCCACGAGTGTCATGTTTTATACAAATCAGAGTTGTTTTGTAAGTTTTTTCGCCATGTTGATCCGCCATTTTGAATTTTCAAAATTTTTTATTTTGACTCCGAATTCATAATCTACGACCCAAAATTTCCAGAAAGTCGTATCTAAGAAAAAATGTATGCTTCAAAAGGTTAATACGTACGTGTCTCGTACCGACAGTAAATGCGAAATTTGCTTTCGAAAATTTACGATTATCAAGGGCCGGTAGGAACGTTATCAATTATATTATGTTTTCAATATGAATTCTTAAGCCGAGCGCAACACCATTTGGTATATGACAAATATTTGAACAGTCCATGAATTAATACTTGTCTACTATGAACTAGAAAAAATAACTTCTCTTCTTTCATGACACTAAGTAATAACATAGGAAAAAAAAATAGAAAGTATTAAAGAGTAGTTCTCACAAATTGCGATACAGTTATTTAAAATGATGTGATTCATATATTCGTTAACTTTTTCAATATTTTCAGATGTTCCATTCGCAAAAAATTGTTAGTTTTTCTTATGCAAACTTTTCTTCAAAATCACGTTTTCTGACATCATCGATGAGTACAATAGACAAAATGTGATTTGCAAAACTAAAATCTGTTCAAAGGTCACAGAACGATGACTATTATTATATTGCACTTTTCATCGTACTATACTGCAGTATTTTATCGTCAGAAAACATGATCAACTGTAATTTATTTTATTATTATTTATATTAAACCTTCCGAAATATATCAGAATTTATGCAATAATTAATGAAAGTTACAAAATTAAGTATCTCACCCGATGTACAGGGCTGAATTAGGATATTTCTACCACAGTTGGCCATTCCTCTGGTTGATTTTATTTTTTGAAAAAGTCCCTTTTCTCTGTGCGAGAATGCTCAAGTTTCCGTTATCTTATTAAGTTGTCAGGAAAGAAGGTACAAGTCTTATGCAAAGAAAACAATGATGATTATTGACATTTATTAGCTCACTGCTTTGCGTGAGTCATCCTTCTATAAATATCTAAGCACAAAAGGTTCGTCAATGACAACTGACATTTCTATGGTTACTATGCTATATGTTTGTGCGTTGCCAGTTACTATGCATTGCATGAGCGTCTGCATCGCAAAGCATCGACTACAATCCGATAAGATTAGCGCTTTTTACTTGCACTATTTTTTACGGAAAATTTATGTGACAGGCGAGTGTAAAACACGAGTCAAAGGAATACAATATTCTACATCGTTCTCGTTTACACGTTATACCGATAACCTGTTGTATAATTGACAATCAGATAACCGATTTCCGTTGGCTTTGTTTTTCTGAAAGACCTGAAAACTGGAGGAGAATATGTTATCCAATTCGCTGACTTATTTTAAATAAATTATCGTGCAAGCATCATTGTCTGCACAATGATACTTTTGAATGATAATTCAATTACATGCTCATAATTAGTGAAAGCATTTAGATTGATATTGTCATCCACGAATTCCTAAAGCACTTGCGAGATTGAGTTAGAAAATGTGAGGATCAAGATAAATAAACCTCAAAATTGGAAATCAAACAGAATACCCCAAAATCGCTTCTTGATTATTGATCACCGTAAAATCATATTAAATTAAAATAACTGTATCCTGTAGCTTATAAGATACAACAAAGGACAGTAAACGATACGTCCGAGTTACGCGAACGTATCTGTTTTATTGGGAAAGCATTTCCAGACGTATAATTTGAATAATTTAACACAGATAATCACAAAACTGATACTATCACGAAAATTCTAAGAATGATGCAAATAATTCTAATCACGAATGAACATAACGTAAGTCTAACTAAAAATACAAATACAACATGAGCCACTAAATAGCACACTCACGCTTGTCCGTTACATGAATAGACCGGAATTTGTAAAGCAGTGCAATGATTCTCAATACAATAATCAATATAAACTATCTCAACTACAAGACATAGAATGTTATATATCAATCAATAGTATGTGATCGATCGATTCTTAGGCTTGCTCGCAGCCAAAGACGCATACAAAGAACTTTGAGATAGGAATAAGATAGTTTTTTCAGCTGAAATGACGTCCAATACCGAATACTCTATGTTGAAAAATGTATTCTTCGACTGCTGACTTGCTTCGCTAACCAGTCTTTGGATAAAGGATCATAGTCAACTTATAACATTACAAAAAATCTATTGTAGAATTTTTTAATTGTAGCTGTAAACCATTTGGTCTTGTTTTAGACGCAAAAAAGATTGCTATTCGAATGCGTGATAGTAATACAGCAAGTACGCTAGTTGGCATATTTTAATAATAAATGTATTCATAAATAATGTCTGTTAGACAAAATCATTTTTCTTTTCCATTTACATGGCGGTTTACCAAATTATTAGCGCCCTACACGAAGGAGGTACATACTGAAAGGATTAATTTCAATTATGCTCAAATTTATAATGTCCAAATATTAATATTAATTTACTAAAAAATTCACTATTATTTGATCGTAGCTTTCGAAAAGAACGATTATTCAAATCCAAATCCTGCAAGGGACATTTTCTGTTCGTACTACTGTTTTATAATTCTCCATTTGCTTCATAATATTTATATACACCTAAGAGACAAGCGTTGTCAGTTAAAACTTAAAATCAGAAAAATAACTCAAAATGAAAAGCGGCTTAAAATGTACCACGACATTCCTGAAGTCGATAACAGTTTAACATCTCACAAAGCTCTATGCTTCCTATTTCAATCGCAAATAAGGACCCACAATGTAATACCCTGAGACAATTGAAACTTAACCTATAATAAATGAAAAAGATTGCATCCATGTTACATGATGACAAAATATGTCGAAAATCATAGAACATAGTACACCCACTCCACAGCCTAAAAAAAGTACAGTAGAAGCTAAAATAGGGTCGGCAGTGGACTTAAAGGTGTACAAGTTAAGTAAAATAAGGTAAGAGATAAAATCAAAGGGGATGAGTTGCCCGAGCAAACGCGTAGAGGTCACTGCACGCTGCATTCCTTTGAGTCAAGTCCAAGGTTACGAGTCGAGTCGAGTCAAGTCGAGGCGGATCCCTGCCGTTAGTCTCCGTTCTCATCCGCACGCCGTGCGTGCAGTATATATCGCGTATCGTACGGTAGCCCTCCGTGTATGCTCCTAACTGTTCAACGGTACTAAGTCCTATGTGCGGAAGAGCCGCAGTATGTCGAATAATTCTTGGAGATTCAACGAGCAGAGTGTCACGCGCTCATAAGAATTCGATTGATGCTGAACCGCAGTTCTCGTTTATCATTCTCGCAGTTGATTTTATATACAACAGATTTATAAACAAATTATATTGCCAAAACTGTATCGTCAACTTAATATCCATAGAACAGCTGAAGTATTTCCAAAGGGACGAATAAATTTCAACCTTTCCTTATAACATACTGTCCACGGAGATGGCATCCTCAAAAGAATAAATTGATTCATTTTTTTTTTAAAGAAAAAACAAACACGAAAGAATTGATGGCAGATTTCTCTTTTGATATTTGAAAGGATTTATCGTTTTGACAGTAATTATTCAGAGGGCTACGTCTGTTACGTCTTTTTAAGATGGAAGATTCAAGTATGGCTTTACGCCAAGAAATCTCTGATTGTGGCCTGAGAATCAAAGCGCCATTTAAATACATTACTTTTATATTTCACGAAGCAACAAAAGAGACACGCAGTTAGCAGTGTACGGATACTCCGAGAACGTTGACCCGACGGCATCAGGAATCATCCATTATTTCAGTACCCAGCGTATCGGCACGCGCAGATACTCAGTCCGCTTGCAAATGCTTGAATTCCAAAAAAAACATTCAAATTCAACTCGCACGGAATGATCACAAATCATAAATATAAGAACGCGTCTTTGGGAACATGTGGAGTGCGTCGCGAGGCCCGGTCAAATTCTTTGGTAAAGATGCGTGGGAAGACGCCAATAAAGGACCTTCGATGTTCCTGAGACCCACCAGACTTTTTTGCCTTTGTTTCAATAACATCATCGTCCCGGTATATGCTTCGAATACACGTAGTCACAAATGTACTACAACGATTTCGCTCAATGAATATTTTACTTGTAATAAAAAAAAGCCGTCGTGTCCTACTAGTGTAGATATAAGTTAGAATGTGCCACGAATTGCCTGGAAGTCTTCGTCTGGAAGAGAGACTGAGACCTGCAGGCTCCGTGTGAATAACCCTTTGGCATCCTGCACCCTCCTATGTATATGGTAACAGTTGTTGCACTTGCTCACGTCGTGTGCGGCACCTGCACCAAGGAACAAAGTGCTGCCACACAGGTTGACCGACTGTTCCAGCGGCTCGCATTCCAGTCCCACTTGTGCCCGGAAAAAAGGAGCGAACAACCTGCTGCTGCCTCACAGCATCCTCGAGGAAGATGAACGAGAGAAGCAAATATCTCAATGATACCTTCTTTTTCGTGACAATAAGGGAATCGGGTCTGTCTATTTAGGTGGGGATGGACTTAAATCCAGTTGCTTAGAGTTTTGTAAATACATGAAACTATATGATGATTACGATGTCTCTTCGGATGATCATACATGTAATTTGCAGATAAGATTTTTTTTGGAACTAATCTGAACATCTTGTCTCAGAGCCCTATAATAACGTAGCTGATTATCCTCGTGTCTGGAGTGAACACCTATGTTGATCGATAAAGTCATAACAAGAGTATCTCCTGTAGATTTTCAAACTAAAAAAAAAATAAGGATTTTACTGAGCTAATCGTTATTTAAAATGACTGCTTATAATGGCGGGAAAAACCTCAGATTATTTTTAAGTATGTACGTTGTAGGTCGTTAAACGTGTAATTCCCTCAGGAGATATAACACAGAAATGTAAAGGGGAGCGAGATTATTTGTGCTGATCAATTACAGCGGTAAAAAATTACAATAGATTTGTGTTTTTATTTTACAATCGGTATATCCCCCTACCCCCCATTCACTATTTCAGGAACATTTTTGATCAACTGACTGTGCGGTTATTATTTGTCCATTTCTAATAATTTATAAATAGAATACATAAACGAAGGTACACATCATTAATTTTGAACAAATAAAGAGATCCGTTGAAAATATTAGGTGACTGCAAAAGTTCGATCCTGATGCATGCTTCTGCCATCTATAAAAATCGGGCACGAACTTTTGCAATCACCTAATAGATCGAAGAAAACACCACATATAGATGTAAAATGTAATATGAGTTAACTCTGTAGATATACATCATTTTCGATTTCAATTTACATTACATTACGTGTCAATTTTAAAAGGAACAAAAATTATTTTCTATGAAACATAAACTGCTAAAAAGTATGACTTGTACGAAGTAGCATACAAAAATTGCATAAATACATTCGCATCTAATTTTAGAAGCTACACGTGTATGCAAGGTATAAAAAGTAATTAAAAAAATGAATTTTTATGATTGGCAAGACTCAACATTTACATTCCAAAGATATTAGAAATTGACGTATACGATAAAAAGTAAATTTCGTAATAGGCTATACCTGTATACAGGTATCTAATCTATAGATTCAAACTATCCGTTAACAAATCTTCACAGCAATTAACTGCGCGGATGATCAATATTATAGTTCAAATAAAATTAAAAAAACGCTTAATTCTCTGTAACTTTGACAGAATTTATTTCTCTGTAACATTGAACGGCTGTCATCCTAGAGGGAACATGTGTACAGTTATGGAGGCTTCCGACTATATAATAGGAGGTTCCTTGGAAAATTGATGCCTTAAAGAGGTACGACTGTTTCCTATATATAGTAGTTTTTTTCTTTTCGCGTATAAACAGTATACTGCCATTCTCAAAAATATTTGCTACACAACATATCATCATTGACCCAAGCCGAAGAGCAGAGACATAGATTTTTTAATTTTCATACTCTGTATTCTTTAAATATTGCTGTAAAAAGTTGAAAAAAATAATTCCAACCGTCTTAATTAAAAAACTGTGGTAGTTATTTTTAATATGAAATAATTGTCTCATACAAATTTCATGAATTATTACCGTTCAGAAGCCGAAATACATGACATCAAATTAAGACGACAAGTATATCTGTATTGTGCAATTTACCCTATTTTCACTGCGTGTATTTCAAAAACGGGACGGTCAATTTTTTCGAAATTTTGCACGCACGAAGACTATGTACCTGTCAGGAATATATCAAAATTTCAAATCGGTTGGTTGGATTTGTTCTAATAGTCGTACCTCCTTAATCGAATCACATGTCATTAGTGAACCCAAATTAAGCGTAGCCTCTCATTAGTAAATTATTACGATTCACTCTGACAGAAAATATTTCCTGACAGTAATATCACAGATAAACAACTGTTGTTCCTACAGTTTATTCGTGCTTTTGGCTAATTTCTTTGAATTTTGATATATTAGGTAATAAAACTGATTTGATGCCGTGAATTATCAAGAGACTCGGTCGAGTCTCACGCCAAGTACAGGTATAACAGGACACGACACGTGCCTTCTATATTTATATCAACTAAATGCAGAGCGAGTTTTGCGCAAAGCACTAAAATTTCATTTAAAGAAAAGCAATAGTGTTTATTGCTATTTTAATATCAATAGCATCACTGCAGGAATAATACTCAATGCACTGCAAATTCAAGTCTGTAGCGATTTGTGTTATTCCCTATCCTTTCTATGGTAGTCACTTTTTACACACAAGTGAGTAAAAATAACACACTTGTAAGTGTGTAAAAAGAGACTACCATAGAAAGGATAAGGAATAACACACAACGCTAGACACTTGGATTTGCAGTGTGGTCATATCATTTTTATCACTCGCTCCTATTATCAGATTCGAATACATAAATCTCTGTCTATATTATTACTTTGTGGTATCACTAATTACAGGTTTACTTACAATTCTATGAAATTGATCAGATCCCACATTTTTCAAAAACCTCAACCATTATTATTTTGACGAGAGACTGCCGAGTCTCTTGAATTTCATTCTGCGAAAAAATATAATTATTATATTTGATGTAAGCGAATTGATAATTGATCGTGTACCACGATTACTGGATCAACCCACTAACTTCGCATCTCAATCTATTGATATCTAACTTATATTAATGATCAACCTATTCAGCAGCGTCAGTCAACGAAATAGAAATCAAATGACTAGGAGTGTAAGTCTATTGAAGAAATAATTATGATACGCAATTGAAAATCAAAAAGGATATCCATTTGTTTTTTAAGATATACAACAACAATGACCAGAAACGCCATTTGGGTGCAAAAACTACACCAAAAAGAGAAGTAAAGGTATGGATTGGAATAAAGTATTGACAATGTGTTATATTGCTCTAGATATAAAAATAGTGAAGTCATAACACGTTGTCCGATACACATGTGTGTAGTTCTGACTTATGCACTACATGAATTTATAGAATTATGATGGAAAATATATTACACATATCCTAATGTTGTCATTAGATGTTTAAAGACTTTAAACATCTACGTATTACGTAATAGCCATAGAAAATATATTCGCAGGGTGAACAAACATATTTCTTGTATACAGTGGAGGTGATTACAGTGCAACATTGATCTTTTGAAGACAATGCTTAGGATGTCAAATAACTTAATAATTTGATCAAATCGACGTTTAATTATTAATAATATCCAATAATTTTGTATCGGGTACTACTTGGCAAGTCCATGCCTAGTATTGCATTATAGTAAAATATTTAAACAAAGATAAGCCTTGGATTGAACATTGAGTTCTTCATATAATTACGATGAATACAACTACGATAATTCAACCTCATATTGTTAATAAGAATGCAGTCGACGTTTTTTCATTTCATGAAATCACAACATCCAGACCCTCCGAGTAGCAGTCGGTAAGAAACTATTCGATATTAACAATCATTACACAGGAAATCATTAATTTGTAGATTAAATTTGGACTACGATGAAATATATCTATTTCTTTTATGAAGCTTTCAACGACTATTAATACATTTGTTTCAATATTAAACTTCAACAATCTCTTTTTTTCTCTCCTACGTTGATAAGAAAATAAAACCTGTATGAGTCACCCCAAGTCTTTTCATGTATGGAATGATATGAAATAATAAAACACATTACGCTTTAATTAAATATAAAATCTCATTAATCAGCTTCTAGTAGTCAATAATGATGACACTGTGAATCATTGAAAAACAAATGTACACTGAATGCTCAGCATGGAGTTACGTACCATAACATCATTTCTCAAGACATTAACAATTGTTTGTTATCTTCATATGAATTACATATGTTTTCGTTCGTTGAGGGAAAAACTTCAATTTTCGTTTATCTATAGAAAGCTATAATGATATAAAGGTTCATAATATATTTTATACGAAAGGATTTCGCGAACTACAATTGTCATCTACGTTAATCATGTTCATTATTTTCTCGTTCACTTAGGGGATTGAAACGACCGTCTTGAATCTCGAATGATGAAAATCGTATATGAAACAAAATTAATGTATTATCTTCATCGAAGTGGAGTGCATACATATTTGTTATTTAATATTTAAAATTGTTAAACAAATATTAGCACGTTCCTTTCGTAAGGAATAATTGAGAATTGAAGGCGTAATGGCATGCATATGTTTGGACACAGGCATACAACAAGTTGAGAAATGGCATGCATTTCACACCTTGATTTCTCATTCTGTATAAAAGTGTCACATAAGTAATAGTACAGCGTCTCGTGTGAAAAATTTTCGTTTATGTAAGTTTCCGATAGATCTACAAAGGAACATCTATGGAAAGTCCACCAACTGGGACGATTAGAGACTGGAATGTAGATTTTGCGATTGTGACACAAATCTAGACCCAGTATACGTTGATCTGGATATATTTACGTAGATTAGCAGGTGGACTTAGTCAATCGCAAAGTCTACATTCTAGTCTCCAATCCTCCCAGGTGGTGAACTTTCCATAGACGTCCCTTTGTGCAGACTTACATAGACGAACATTTTTTACATGTTTTACATTTGGTGCCCGTGCACCAAATATGTGTATACTACGTATGCATTATAATTGATTGTTATGTTCTTATAAATGATCATTTTCAATTTTAATTAACAAGAATAATTATACTAGCAGGGCCATGACTAGCCTAAAACTGAACATTAAGATACGAAAACGATAATAACAAAATTGAAATTTGTAGGTCTCACTCGCTACCTTGAAATATCGTGATCTGCACTGCGATCTTTTTTCTCATTATGGTGACAAGAATAAACTTTAGATACTCGAAAATATGTATTCATGTGTCAATTAATTTTTAAAAGACAGAGTGACCTCTGAGATATTTAATAGCATCGTCAAGCATAACTAGATCACTACAGTAAATGTAATTTGGTTGTTGCCTTGTATGTACATGGCGCGAGACTCTACCGTCTCTCTTGAAATACATGTAGAAACAAGATCAAAAGAATGGCACTTGCTAAGAATCTTAAACTTTTATAGAAAATCTTGAAGGAAGGCTTCCTAATCATTACAAGGAATGGTAAGTGCGCCGCGAAGTAAGGCAAAAAATCACGATAATTTAACGCCATTTTCATTTCCACTGAGTCTCTAACAATGGCGCAGTAGCTAGACCTTCCGAGAAACGCATAAAGTGCTGTGCGCACTCGGTACTACGAATCAACCAACCGGATGTAAGATACAGCTATACAATCGCTAATTCGAGTAATCTATTCTAAAAATGTATCCCTCACTTTCATGCACATACTAAAGTTTATGGATATTTCTACAATGTCCTTGACAAATACTTTTATGTGACTTGAGTTAAGGAAACGAATTATATTTCATACCTGAAATTTTCAACAACAAAAAATCCAAAATAAAAATCGTTTCTCTAGTCCATATGAATGTATATATAGACCATATATGGAGCTAGAGTAGACTATAAAATTTATATTTTGGTATCAATGGTCTTTATCTAAACTTTCCGCTAAGTCTGATGTAAAAGTTAGCAAAAATGTTTGCAGTCAATGATTGGACAGTAGATACAGCACTGAAATCTAATTGAAGCTGAACACTTCTACTGAGAATGTTAAACTGTTTTAAATGATCAGATTCAGAGACTGCTGAAATTGTCTATATAAAAATAAACAAGATATCGTTCAATGTTGATGCTGGCCGTGATAATTACATGCAGTTAAAAGAGGAGCAACTTGTATGAATTATTTAAAGAGACCTCCGTCGTAACATTTACTTGATGCTTCCTGTGAAGTTCATTGTTGTCATTTTATGAAACTACACTCTGTACAGGATCATTCAGGATAATATATTGCACGAACTTATAATTAGTAGTCCATCCATTCATATTGTATAATAAAACCAACTTCAGGTAGTACAATAATCCTTAACACAACCCTGTTACTGTTAGTCGATTAAACGATATCATATCGTAGGGATGATTTGAAAATAATTAGGGTTTAAAATGTAAAGCAGTTACGTGGGTAAGTGATTCTCGCCTTTTGTCTATAAAATCTCAACAATAAAGCCATTGTTGCGGTTGTTGTGTAATCTTTCATAAATATTACGTAATATTTAAATTTTGTAATTATAAAAATTTAACTCGCATTAATTTTTTACATTTTAAGTAAAAAAAGAGTGATAGTAGCTATTACAAAAATTATAATAGAATTCGATTGTTATTACAGTATAAATAATAAGTTAGCCATCTACGACAGGGCAATATAAATATCATTTTACTTTCTTGTATGCACATCTTTTTTTCTATCGTTATGATAAATACATTCATACCTAATATGAATCCATTTTTTTTATCCGACCTGTTCGCCATGTAATATTACGGTCCCAATCTCGCAGTACTCTGGTTCTCGTACAGCCGCTCTTGTGTCAACACAGTGAAAGAAAATCAATTTCCACAAAAGTCAATAGACCTAGCTGCATTTTTCAACAGATACAAATATTGCATATCGATAAAAAACATTAAAGTACATACGGTATCCAAAGTTCGATTTTGATCAATGACAAAAAAAGGTTTACCTCTTATCTACGAATCATCGACGAGTACCGTGACACATCGGTAGTCGACATTAATCGAGAAAGAAAATAAGACAAAATACCAATCTCCAAGATACACATACGACGAATGAACAAAGTAACGAGCGATCGATGTCATGGAATTTTTAGTTTGTCCAGGAAGAAATACGTCGACAAATCACAAGGCACCACGAGCACTGGGTCGCCTTTGTCCCGTGTCGTTCTACCACTTACGAGATCCATTACTCAAGTCGCAGATAATATACTAATAAATGGCCGTAATGCGATACTGGACAGATCGAGTGCCGCCAATGCAAGTCGCGTAGGTGAGTTCGAATAACGCGAGACGTAGAGCTTAAGGCACACGTGCCAACTCATATAGAGCTAAAGTATATGGGATATATACTAGCGCAACATACATTATGCTCATGACGCATGATTCACGCCCGCCCGGCATTACGCGGTAGAATAATTCACTGGTTCGCTCGGAAGTCTACGAATTATTGGCGAATTGCCTGAATTCGCGAGCGATTCATGATTAAGTGCGAAAAGAATCGATATAGATAAGACACACATATTTGTTATTATGATTGCGAAACAAAGTTGATGATCGATATAATTATCTACCCTGTTAAAGTTTTGAAACATTGAAAAAAAACAGCTGACACTGTTTCCCGTTTGTTAGCGATCCAAATTAGCAATCATATGACGACGAGCGCAAAAACGTATTTGAGTTGGCGGATTATATGAAGGGCACAATGACACATACGTTGAAACGTGATTCGCGTAAAGAGGATTATTTCCTGGTAAGGGTATCAAGTAGGGTCTAGGATTAGGTTCGTTAACATCTATAGTATTTGTGTATTATGTATCTACAAGTCGAGACAATTAGGGTCCACATTAATTAGGGTAATTGCCACGCTGACCGGTGAACCTCCTACAAAGAGCTCTCCGGATGTACGCACTTAAACCCCGCCTAACTGCTAATTACAATGAATTTTAATATCTACCCGACTACTGGACGGTACACGGTACTGTTCGCCATTACCACAAAAGGTAAACTTTCAATTAATATTCGCGCGAAAATCACCATGTATTGACATAAGATTGTTTAAAACTTTTAAGAGAAGGACTGACGTACTTTACAATTTTTGCAAATGGTACTGATATAAAGAACTGCGAGACTATTCTCGACTTCGTACCAGTTCGTGATGTCTTTGTTTTTATACTATGCACTTTTGAGTTTCGTGGCTATTAACTTTGTACTATATCAATGATCTATTGTTAGATTATACAAAATTAAGTTACAACGCTGTAAAACGTATTGACAACAATCAAAAGTCGTGTTTAATACGTATTCGCAATTTTCGTATGTTTTATCTCGAAAAACAGCACGCCGAACTTTCTAATACGGAATTTAGACAAGGTCACGCATGATCCGTCAGTAATTTTGCAGTTTTCGATCTAACCAAAAAAATATATTTTAATGGTAAATTCACTACTCTAGCTTTCACTCCAACATACCACCGTAGATGTACCAATTACGTATAAAACTCTTATGTACACTTGCTTGAATTAAAAACCAACGATTTTTTCGGGTTCCGAATGAATTCACGAGGGTGACAAGCGTTCCAGATTTTGCCGAAGAATTGAGGTCACCGTTGATCACGGACGGTTCGATGTAAGTTATATTTACGGTATTTCCTAGAATAACACGCGACTCGATCCGGTATACAATTTATTAAGAGATTCAAATCGCCGCTTGGAGCTTCGATTTTTTTGCAGGATTCATGTCGTTGCACAAATTCCTATATGAAAATGAACGAGACTCGGCTCTGTTTATTTATAATAATTCCAGACTGGCGTGACTCGCGTTACGCGTGGGCGCCGCTACTAACTACGTCTTAGTCATCGCAATTGATAGCGCTTATATGTAGTACATGTTATTATATTATCTCGGTGGAAGTGAACTTTAAGGATCCCGCACACAAAACTTCCGTAACTGTAATGTAAGGTACGACATACGTATGTCTATACATAATTTCGTAAAATATTATGGTCGTGCACTCATTGGCTTAAACCTTAAATTATTAGGTAGAAGTCTATGCTACTATAAATAATGGACATGGTTGATAAAAAAACTAACATATTTCAAGACTTACAGTGTGTTAGGATCGCTGACTATTTGCGCAAAATAGCATAAGATAAAACCGGATAAAAACTCGGTTTCGTCATAACACACCTGAAACTATTTGTCTATGTCTTTACGTATAGCTATATGTTTAATTAATGAATTTTATGATAAAATTGATTATTATTACGTAACATTGGAATGATATCGTGCGTATTTAGAACGATCCTCGTCCCTATAGGATTAGCGAACTTTTCAAAATCCTACTTTTCTCTGTATATCAGACACTGTTACTGGCTCCTTATTGTCGTTGCCAGTGGCTTGCGTGCAAGTAATGGGCTACCTAAATAGCGAACCACATTGTGTGTGAGGCACGCCTGCTCGATGAAGCAATACCTGTATTACACATATTCCATACACGCAACGTACCAAACGTGTATTGTATATTGATTTTAGGAGTCCTCCCTGCGACAGAATGCTTCTGTAGTATTTTATTATTTAACGTGACTGCCCAGTTGAAACGTGGCCGAAATTCGTTCATACTAAGTTCAGAATCTTGGCTCATAAGACAGTAGTGTATTTACACATGAAATAAAATGATTACGTCCTCTGGTAAGATTGCGACTAAAAACAAGATATCACAAGTTGTGGGTCACAAGATAAGTTATATTTTGTATAGTTCGTTTGAGCAATAAAATTAGTTTATAGTAAAAATAGGAAGTGGAAATAAATAAATGTGATTTAGTATCTTGGAATATTTTTTAATTACATAATTAATAATTACATCGATGATAGCTACAACATCCAACAACATCGAGTCCGTAAACCGTTGCACTTACGCTTAATTACGAGTATGTACTGTAATATTAATGGGGAATAATTTACAGTTTATACGTGGGTGATCAGACATTCGCATCTTTACGAGGTTATTGTCCTATCAAGTAAGCGATAATCTATTTATAAAATAGTCTAAAATAATATTTGATAAACGTCACGTATTTCAGTTGAATGAACAAAGCCTCTAACGAGACGTGCTTCGAAATAATGGAACAAATAAAAATATTTATTTTGAACAACTTGGTTAATTTACCAATACGATATGTAATATCGTCATACGCACGCATTTGCAATATTCGCACTGTTAATTATAAACTGCCCACATATCAGTTTCTAGTCACGCAGTAGTAGCTGTAGGATGCGTCTAGAATGAGTCTCACGCGAGTCTAATTTAAGTATGGAAGTAGTTATCCTAAGTCACGTGGACATAGATGATTATCATATGCAGAGCAAGACTAACTTAGCCGGACTTTTAAAAACTGACAAGTACGGGATTTTACCAGAATACCGACGGGAACTAGACTTGTCAGACATATTCTAAACGTATTCCATACCAGACTCTAAATTTTTACCCCCGGCATTTTGTCGTCATTTTAAAACTGAATTAGATGCACCTTTGCGTGTAGTATTGTCAGAATACGTTATATATTTATATATAGGTATATATATAATCCACATACAAGGCAGAGTGTAGATAAAAATTCGCACATACAATGAAAGACAATATTCGTGCACGGTAGACGCGGGTGTGGTTAAAATAAGAGGTCTTGCATATCCAGATGAAAAACCAGAGTGGCGCCATCCGTTGCGAACCGAATGGTACTAATGGCGCACGCTACTATTATTAGACAATAAATGTCGGTGTGTAGGTCAACGAGAAGCTGGTCTTGTATAAATACCGCCGAGTACCCGCTCGTGGCAGAAACGATGAGAAGGGAAGCTGTAATGGCAAGCGAGAATACGAAGGAGCCAACAAGGCGGGATAGCAAGGAATGCGTGGGAGAGGAAAGTGGAAAAGACGAAGGAGTAAAGGGGGCAGGGTACAAAAAGAAAGAGAAGAGGGGTGGACGGGTGACGAAGTGAATTACTGCTAACACGGAGGTTGCCGGTTCTTACTGGTAACGCGCAGGCAAGCGGGCTGGTAATATATTGACTCGCAAATAATGTGTGCTATGTTATGTAGGTGAGGCATATGTATTACACGTATGCGTATAGTACAGACGGTTAAAGGTAATATGTATGAAATATATTGTACTGTCTAGGACTTACGCAGTCTGCGATATCCAAGTGAAATTGAAGTGATATGTGTAATTATACGAGAGACGCCAGGTCGCTTCGCTTTGATAAAAGTTTCGGAAGGCCGAAGCGGTACTCTTTCAGGAGAACTTGGAAAGCAGTAAAAATATACGATTCCTGCTAAGAGAGAAATAGATAATCGTATTACTTGATGCTGATGATATAATGACATTGAAAGTACTAAATGATTCTGCCTGGACAATGACCAAATCTTTGGTCATAATAACTGAATCTATATCGAATTTTGCCGATCTATGGAAAAAAAAAACATTTTTCCTAGTAGAAATGCCATTATGAAAATCGAGGGCCCGTCGAGGTCCTAGCTAGTCCTGGTATTGACCCAGTGGAGACCTAGACAGGCTTTGGGACTTGCCAGAGAAAATTTCTACTAGGGTTCCTGAAATCGACAAGGACCCGATGGAACCTTTATGTGAGACTGGTGAATAGCTGGTTCTCAACATAGTTTGCGTATGATAGCATCATTAGCATTCCCCAAAAACTATTTCAAGCGTTCACTCTCCTTCTCCTCCTGTTCCTGGCTAACCCTGATCCAAGTTTAATCTTAACATTACCACCATCATCTTTTCCCAGCACTTTGGATAACAGTGGCTGATTGAATATTTGGGTAATATCGCAAAGAAAATAATACCGCGTTAGTGCAATTAATATCTTCAATAGAAGATGCCACTGTCCATGACGTCGATGACTGTGACGATGATTTACGGCATACACTTTTAATTTCGATCTCCATAGACATGGTGACAATCTTAAATTAATAACACAACCAAAACAATAAAGAATCGTCGTAAATAAAATAAGACGATAATATGAAAACTTTTCGTATTTTGATCTTCACTTCTAAACAAACTGACTTCTCGCAATTTTAATCAATTTCGTGTTGAATACTATTACATCAAAGAAGAAGAATAATTGTCTAATGACAGTCAATTTTGAATATTGTATCCAATATTTAAGTAAATACACTTAAATATTTCCTCGTATATGATATGATATATATTGTATAAAAATTGAGATCAATAATAACATTAACTCATATTTAATATTCTGTTATGCATATTCCATCTAGTGCGGAAAAAGTCAATTATTAATATATTATCAAATATTAATACGCGAGTTCTTAACAACTGTCAAAGTTGTTAACAATTGCCTAAAACGTCTACCGACATATATTTAGAAACAATTTATAATCTGAGATTATTATGAAACACGTCCAGAACCTGTCTCACAAGTCTAGCTCTTGTCGCGCCACTTAGCCTGTCTCATACTTGTCATTGTTAAAAGTCTGGTTCAGCGATTTCTGCCTTGTACACGATACCAAATTTCAGTCTCTGCAAGACTTATGATGATCGCTTCCATACTCGAACTAGACTTGTGAGACCAATTTCAGACATATCCCACGTAAAGAGTGATGTTATACTTTATTAAATAAAAAAGAACTGAGTAAGAAAAGCTTCTATTATATTTTCGTTTTAATTTATTATGAAGAATCATGGTTGCATATTACTTCCATCATCAAACCTCTGGACATCCCATAGAGGCAGCTGGGTGGCAGCCACTATCATCTATTTTCCCTACTTAAGATAAGGCTAAAGTATATTGATAAAGAAACTCCTCGAGCTAAAATAAGACCCTCAACCTACAATTCTCGATTCTATTAGTTTTCCAAGCAGTCCGAAAAGTCTAGTCAGCTACTGAACTAATTGCTCATCCTAAATTCTTTGAAGCAGCCAACGAAAACGCAGGGAATTCGGGAATTCTAGTGATACAGCCGAAGTAGAAATAGATGTAGAACTAAAACTGGAACGCATGATCGGACATCATAGCTATGCACACGTCTGGTGCAATAGCATAGAGAAGCGCAGTAGTCCAGCAGCCGAGAACCTCGGCAGTTCCAATCCCGGACATACAGTTGTTTACAATCGGTTCCATACAGTATATTTGAATAATTAAACGTTCCGGTCTGTCGCGTCATTGGATGTAAATATCATCCAATCGTTCTCCATGAGTTATGCCTTTGACGATACTAATGCATATAACATCTTTACCAAGATTGTTTACCTCGGTTATAATCCTCGGGTCTATGGTTTCTTTGAGAACAATGAGACAAGAGGAAAAATATACCATGTGAAATATCATCTCTTGGATAACAGGTATACTACATACCTTCTCACTGAGAAATATTACATAATTAACTGTTTGGGTCATATTATAAGTAGATGTTACACGTGCAGAGGGAAATGTAGCTAAGAGAATGTACATTGAAAGGAGAGGCATTGACATGAAGGTACTGAAAATAGCCCTAAGTATTACCACATGAATAAATCCCTCTCTTCTGCATTGTATGTCTTCTCGAGTAAAAAATGTTCGTCTATGTAACTCTGCGATAGATCAACAAAGGGACGTCTATGGAAAGTCCACCAACTGGAACGATTCCAGACTGGAATGTAGACTGCGATTGGCCAAGTCCACCTGCTAATCTACGTAAATATATCCAGATCTACGTAAACTGGGTCTAGATATTTGTCGCAATCGCAAAGTCTACATTTCAGTCTCCAATCGTCTCAGTTGGTGGACTTTCCATAGACGTCCTTTTGTAAATCTGTCGCAGACTTAGACAAAAATTTGTTTACACAGGTTGTTAATAATAATCTAGTTGTTACTCGGCCTGAATCCATTACGTAACCGAGAATGGACTAGTCCAAAAAGGAAAGCTCTCCTTGCCACCGGCTTTGTCTTCTTTGTGACAAATTTAGATAGTAGCACCCTAAAAATACGGGCAACACTACGAGAACCAAACCGAACTTATTCCCGTCCGGAACTTCCACGTGTCTGGAAATGCGTCTGGGTGCGTGCGGGCGCAACATTCGTTTCTGCGTCCCAAGATGAGAAACGTGAAGCGTCGCTTAGTTAAAAGACTGACAAATATTTATAAATTCCATGAACTCAAAGCGACGCAGAATTGAAATAAGATATATGAAATAAATTCCTTGACTAAAAGCTCGAAGTGAGTTTATTGATGATTAGAAATCAATAAAAAAACGATGATATCGGTGATGGCATACTCTAATGATAGCAAACCACGCACAGAGAATTCAAAAAGAAAGAGAGACTATAGCATATACGCTCGACCGTCGGTTTGTATTTCTGGCCGGTGGCCGATTACTAAGATTAGACGCTACCCTCTATATATAGCATGACATTTGTGTACACTAGATCCTCCACTCCCAACCGTGTGTCAAACACGAAACGGTGCCTTGAAGTTCTCTGGAAGAAGAGATAAAAAAGTACGAGATGAACTGCAAAATATCAAAAAGCAGGAGACAAGTGGAAAAATTCGAAAGTACCTTCATCCAGGTAAATAATTGAAGAAAATTTTAAGTACTTTCAACACGCATCTGTCAAACGCCATTACCGTGACAGTCCCCCATTAATGACATCGAGCAATTTGTTATTTAAGGGACTGTGAAGCTTTGAGCATTACTTTTTCGATTTATGGGGAAAAAGTTGTTCTATATATATTGATGAAATTAATTTGAAACTCTTAACTCTTCATTGTCACAATCGTGCGAATTCGTACCATTTCCCTGTGTATTTTCCGGGTGCAGAAAATAAGCGTGACAACGAATGGTCAATGAAATGTTATCCGTCAAGAGATAACTTGACCGGCTCGCGATCATATCTCGTTTGTGTCTTCTCTGCGTAATTCCTGAGACGCAACAAAATTCTCGTCTATTAATAGAGCAAGCGAGGTCATAGAAGTGGAAGTGTGCAATGCAGGTTGCGCAAGAGGCAAGAGGCAATCACGCGATAAGATCATTTCAACGTACAAGGAGAAGACGGAGCTACGGTGATATTATAATATTGACACAATACAGAAGTAAGTAATTGAAATAATTTCATAAGGATTAACACAGTGGAGCATGTAATTTTATTGCGTTCGAATGAAAAATATAAGTAGTAAAGACTCGCAAGGCAATACATACCTAATTGATTTCTATGGTGCATATTGTACGTAGCACCATAATCCAGGGCCATATGCCGCCCTTTGTCGACCTTCACGAAAACTTACACTTTGGATTACGAAGCATCCGATGCGTTTTCTTGGGAGTCACGTGAAATTACACTTCTTTCTGCCTTCAACGGGTTTAACGGTTATGCACACCACCACTTAGGCAAATACTTGGTCTCTATGTCGTCGACATACGCATATATTGATATATTTCAAAGAAGACAGAGGAACGGCACGAGAACCATCAAAAGTCGACAATACACAGGCTTGGTATAAGTCTTTTTTTCTCGAATTCTTCCGTGGGCCCTTGCTTTAGCTTTTTCTTTTACCGGTGATCTGGAAAAGAGGATGGGTAGTGCATGGATTACTGGATGACGCCTGTGTGACATTGATGACGATTTGATGATCGCGATAATAGCGTATAAGCTGCTTTTGGAGTACCAACAAATTGATCGTCACGCGATGACACACACGGGAAATGAGATGACGCGCATGTCTCTGAAGACAAAACGATGATTTGTTGAATCAACTTTTTATCTTATCGTAGTTGCAATAGTACGTATGCCCAAATCAGTTGGAAAAGTTTTTCAAAGAAAGATAAGTTGAGGCATCAATAAAAAAAACTGAAGGTAGATTACTAGTAAAATTTATGCGGGTGAATAAAAGAGAGACGAATGTATGAGAATTATAAGTAATGATAATAAGTATAAGAAGAACCAAAACAAATACGTATAAACGACAGAAGAGAGAGACAAAGAAAGAAAGGGAGACGAAGGAAAATATATTTCAGCATAGCTACTTGTATACGTCGAGCATTTAGACTCATTTATCGCAAGGCGACCTGACGAAAATAGCGATACGCCTTTATTCACAGATCTTAAAAAATAGTAGTGAAACTCATTAGAGGGACGTCAGTAGGACGTTTTGCGAAGCAAAAATAGAGTTGTCAGCGCCGTCTTCCTCGTCGTCGGGTAAGGGGTGCTTATGTAAGCGAAATTCTTTTTTAATTTTGGCGAACCGCAGCGGTGCTTGAACCGATCCCATCGAAATTTTTGTACGTTTCATAGAAACAAAAAAAGGGAACATTGTTAGCCCCATTTTTTCCTTATTCAGTTTTACTGACAAAAATGTTCTTTCCCCTACACAAAAATCAGCAGCTGAACGCAAGCGACCAGATTCAGTTGTCTAGGATATCGTTGAAAAGCTACAGTCAAAGGTGAAGAGATCAAAAGGCTAAGAGTTCGAAAAGACTAAGAAGGGATCAAATGTTGGAGACCTAAGCTACAAGAGGAAGGACGCCCTCTCTTGAAATTAATCAAGCGAAACAAGGTTAACTTTCTAGAAGACATCACATCAGCGATTCTCCTTCGTACGATCATAGTACCAAGCAGTCAACTATTTTGTGTCACTAGGAACCGATATGGAACGAGGGTAGAGGAAGAAAAAAACGCTGCGAAAGAGTATACGCCACTCCTCAAAGAAGATCTATCATGTTAACGGGAACTCCCGAGCGTGTACAGACAATATTTTTGTCACTAGTCCAATTCTCTTCGACTCTAGAGGGTGAATATAAAAATAAATCAGTCGCGGTTATTCACGCGACGTGATTAAGCCTGAGATACGTCGGATTGTCGGTTAGCGATCACCGAAAAAAAAAACAAGTGAAAACCAACAGAGCAGGACAGAGATAGAAAAAGAAGAAAAAAGAAACAGAGCGATAAAGTACCATCTTAATTTTGGATTCGGCAGCTGTCCATCCTCGTCTCACGTGCTCAGCCGGAAATATGCGCATTTTCAACGGATCGATAGTCTATTAATAATTAGTATGTAACTGTCGCTACAATCCGGATCGTGGCCTATTTTGAAAACGATGCCCTGTGGCGTACACTATCTGCTGCTTGTCGCGACTCAAGATTCTTGATCTTACAGTGATTTATAGAAGTCTATATGGATCTTATATAGATTCAAAGGAGATTATAAAGTCTACAATTTTGTCTCCATGATCTTTGTCTAGTCTTCATAGTGAGACTGATGAGGACCTTTGTAACTATATTTGCGCTCAGAGACCAGAGTGACCGTAGACAGTCCTAATAGAAATCGCTTTGAGATCACTTAAACCAAAAATGTTTACTCGGATTAGAAGTAGAGGCAAAATCGTAGCGTCTTCCGCGTGTCTTACCGCGTCTGATGTTTGCTGGTATGCAGACTGAAAGAGAACATTTTGTCATTGAAACATATGCAAAAGCGACGGACCAATGACCGCGTAATGGATGCAGTTATGGTGGTGGACTAGGCTAACCTGGTCCTCTCCGTATCCTGAGACAGTTAGAACCGAACCGAACCGATCTGATGCGACGTGATGAGATCCAACGTAACGTAACGGTTGGCCCTTTCTCATTATGTGCGCATGACTACTTTTTCTATGCATTAGAATGCGTATGCACTTAATGGTTGCATTTCGCGGTCTCACCTCGCTCCATTCGTTGTCATCTCGATACTCGCTACTGGATACTTGTATCGTTTATGCGCATGCGTGATCAGTATTCAAAGGAATGCATCTATATCTATAAGCATTCGTATATAAATTGCGATCGTTCCTGACGCCAGTATTTTTCTTTCTTTCTACATTCATTGCTCCACTTCCACGAATACCTCATTTTTATTTGCGCCTGCTGCATCAATGGCAGTTAGCAAAAATTGTAAAAAGATATGCTACGGACAAGATGAAAACAAACTGGGATAGATTTGAGTATAGACCCAACCGGATAAATTTTTAAAATTTTAATGAAGGTACCGATAAATGGATTGTAACGAATATATCAGTGTCACGTAAAGTATAGATTGGTTTAGGAATCGGCACTACCAACAGTAAGAAGAGTGATTCACGAGGTATGAGGTATTCAATCCAAAAATCTAAGTAGCAGAGAAATAGAAAGAAGAAAAGGCTATATCGTTATAAGCGTGGTGGATGAAGGAATGTACGACCAGAAGAAGACTGGTCTTAGACTACACCATTCATTGCGTAAATTGATTCCGTGACTATCCTTAAGTGGTGGGAATGACTCGAGTGACGTCATCTACGGGTTCAATAGGTACTCCTATGGTGACACATGGCAACGCTCTCGATCTAAATGGTCAAAGAGAAATATCCTGACCGCAGGTTAACGTTAATTTGTTTACCGATCTAAAAGAGCTCAATGCGGCAAACCTTCAGTACTTTTCCACTGAATAATGCTTATTCTCCTTCGCGTGATGAAACAATTTCAAGATTGAGGTATAGATTTATTTGATAATGTGGTTATGACAACGAAAGAGGCTAATTTTATCGAAAATCGTTAAAGGAGAATTACACTTGAAATGGAAGGCTGGTTGAGTGCCACTGGAGATCCGTTACAATTCTATCGCCCACACTTCGTACGATACGACGCTATACGTTGACCAAAAGCGAGCCTCCGCCTTATCGTTCCGATGCCTGAGCTCGTCGACAGCCGCGTCAACAGGTCGTCCTGATACGTTGCGGTGGAGCTACGAGACGTCTGGCATCGCAGCGCAAAGTGAAAAAAAGCTAACCGATCTAATGTCCAATTCTCATTGAAAAGCTTTTTGATGACCTATATATTTTTAATGTGTACACGTAGAATACCGTATGTCAATTTTTAAAACAGAACTTAAAGGGAACTGTGGAGCTCGAACAACCATCTTGATTTTCGATCGTAGAAATCGTAAACAACCCAGACTCGATAGATATTCCTCACTTCGGTACAATGGCCAACGTATCCATAAAGTTAGCCGCATTATTTAGACATTTCCATAATGATTTTTAAAAAATATTGGAGAAACAATGCAATGCGATCTCGTCTGTTACGTATATATAAAAACTTTCGGCTTGAATTTCTCTTTAAGTATCAGATTTTTTGAGTCCTGTTCAAATGACTGGTATAAGATATCTCGACTGGTACATTTTGACGCCCAATATGTGTCGAATGTCCGTATTATTTACGATCGTGACAAGTGGTGATTCTAGACGGCCGTTCAAGCTGCACAATCCTCTTGAGATGTCTAAGGGCGGATTCATACTATGACTAAGCAACGGAAAAGGAATGGAAATGTTCATTGATGTTTTCTTATTTTCCTGAATCTTGGGATACACGTTCGTGACGTAACCTCTTCGATCCTAAAGACGCCTGTGATGAATAAAATATCGTTTTGAACAAAACGATTTAAGAAATTCCATAATAATTATCGGACAAGTCCAGTGTGACCATAGCTTAATTTTGAAAAATCTTTTCAGGTCTGGAAGCATTTGCAAACAGAATGTAAGATGAATCTCTCTATATCGATCGAGATGATGGATTTATCGACATTCATGATCAATTATCGCTCTAGTATGTCTGATCAAACGCTTGATGAGAACGAAGAACTTGAGCTATTAGTCGGATATTGAACTTGGTAGTGATTCCAAACTCTAAGAAGACTGCCTAGGGCAATTACAATGCCACATCGAAATGCAAAACTCTACGTCGCACTCACGACCTGACTAAACTGCTCACACGTGCCGAACCCCCGTCGACATTTTACACATCCACCGTTACAGCCTTAAGGCAACGATGATCAAGTATCAATTGGCCACCTTCTCAGTCTTCATCCATCCCACCTTCAATTGGAAATCTACGCTTGGGCTGCGTTAAGAGCATTAATTGTACAAGACTCCTGGACCCTGTCTCATCTCATGTGTCAAAAGAAACCATAACCATAGTGAAGTGTCCCAGATTTTCAAATGCAATCCAAAATAAAAAGAAGAATAGCGTCCCTTGAGACAACGTTTGTATATTTACGCCCTCGAGTCATTATGAGTACATCTACGCGAAGCTCACGTCCTTTGGTTAAGATCCAGAAGGATTAGGAAATTTCATGGATTATCGGACACTGGACGTGCATGCGTACGAATAATCGCCAGATAAATAAACCATTCGTGAGGAACGTCGATGATGCGATCAAGAAGACTAAAAAAAGAGTCGCATACGCAACGTAGGCTCCACGCAATGACGCGGAGCTTCTAAATGCATGCTCCAAGATACACTTGTACTTCGACCTATCGGAAGTCATTCGTCGACCCGAAGACCCTGACCTTACTACAATTATACAGGGTCATGGGACTAGATAAATATCTCGTCGTTTCGATTTATTTCTGTCCACGTGCAACCCCTCCGACATGTGGTACCACCACGCGTGCACGCACATTGCCCATGAGGAGCGAAGAGTTATTGACTTACAGAGTTACTCCACCGGCAGAAGGACTCATTGTCCAAAAATGTGCGCTCAGTTCGACAAAGGCTGTTGTAGTCGCGACGAGTACAAATCTCTTGGCCGAGAGCTCTCTTTCTCCAACGACTGAAATAGCTTTATTGTTAAAAAAATATTTCGGAATCCATAGCATTGTAGAACAAGCACGCGTTTCTTCTCACGAGTACAACATTGGTAATATTGATTTATACTAACTGCCGAGATGCCAATTTTCCATGGGAGAAAACGCGCTTAACGTCCATCTCTCGGAATCTTTTGAAACTACGCACAAGCACTCGCAGTGCCTGCACGAATAAAGAGAACGCAGTTACTATTCCTGGCACTTTGTTTCAAGGCATTAAAAATTACACGCGTAAATACGTTCACGGCGTTGTCTGCTCTCTGCAGATCCTGTTAATATGAACCGTGAATATTATGCTCAACAGTCGAATACGACGTGTGATTCAAGACAAATTGTTTGAAATGCAAAGTTTGAAAACGTGCCGGAAACCGCTGTCGTCCCTAAACCTCAGCTAAGCCTTGTGTTAACGAACGTCCAATTTAATCCGGGTATTAGGTGCAAGTGACTTGGTAGGGATGGTCATGGTTCCGTGTAGACAAGAAACGTCTTTGATTTGAACGCCGCACATGTCTAAAGGCCGTCACGAAATGAGCAAGCTAACGCAACAACTTATTTCGTCATCGACCTCTTCCTCCGCAATTTTGAAAAACTATTTATCATTCATCCAAGCCTACGGACAAGAAAAACACGTGCTTCTGTCACACAACTATAATTATTCATTCGACGAGCGCAAACAGTATCCATTCTGTTACATACGAGTAAACAAATTTTATTGTTAATCTGAGAGGAGAAAACAGATCTGTCCCCGCGTAAATAAATATTTCCAAGTCAATAGTGCGATACCGTACCGAGGGCTGCCGCATGTTTGAGCCCCAAAAGAATGTCAACAATAGAGGATGTTGCGCGTTCGATCAGCGTTCTGTGTTCGACGCCTTTTACACTTATGTAAGTATGTGGAAATGTCAGCTTCGAAGGTTCTTCGGCCTCTAATTTATTAATACACGACCGGATCGATACACCTACTGAACGGAAGCGCTCCAGCTAGCAAGACTTGCAAATAAACGATCTAATGTCTATAAATTCCAAGTAATCATAGAAAATTAAGAGTTTGAATAATTGCCATCAACTATGACAATCAAAACCTTCCACCTGAGCATACTGTGGGTTGAACTTCCAAAAACAGATATAGAGAATCACAAGTGAGATTCTTATAATGGGGGTCGTGTGCATTGCGTGACAAATCATAAATATAACACGAGCGACGCATTAAAATAATAGACAGCAGAGTTTCCACGAAAGGGAAAGGGCTTGCGTGTCCCACATGCTCACATCGCGCTACAGAGGTGAAAAACATGCAACCACAAATGGCTACTACGAAGCACAGCAGCGTCGTCATCGATATCAACAAGGCGCTACAAAATATATACGACTGATAAAACGTCAACCGTTCGACATTTACCTCGTGCAAAATTTCACTCGAAATAATCGTGCGTCACTCTCGTGGCCTAATTAAGGAAACAGGACGAGATCCAGCCAGAAAATACGTTGGTTGTAATTCACAAATATTTCTTCTCCGTTATTTTTAAAACACAGTCCTGACACAGCACAACAGCGACTGCTCGTGCGACACCCTTTACGTAGACAGCAGTGTCAAGCGCGCGCGCGCAAAAATGAGACAGCGTAAACTAAAGTGACGACAAAACATCGAAACGGCAAAAATTGCGATGTAACGATATCATCGAAAATCAAACACCGTAGACGCTGGTCGAATGCGAACTGCGGACCTTCCGAAGGTTTCGCGCCTCGCGAGATTCACGTCGTCCCCAGCGCCACACCGCGGCAAAGTCTCGAAGTCACCGCGGTTATTTTTAGAACGCGCATTTGTTTTCCACTCCTCCCGCCGTTAATTCGCTGGGATATCGAGCATGCGAGCTGGGTGCCACGAGAGCCGACGATGCTGCCGGCGGAGATACAAATGTTACAATTAGATTAGTAGCGAAATGACATTTTTATAAGTTGCTGCACGACCAGCTATTTTCGGCGGACCATATTGTCGCACGAGCTGTGTCATTGGTCCGTTGTTCTTGAGATGATATCGACGCGCTCAGGATTTAAACACGTTGAATAGAGATATAGATTATCGCTTTAAGACTTAATGGCAACTACTATATGTATATTATGAGAAATCATAGTCTTAAATAACATTAAGGCAGTGCAATTTCCAGTTTGCAATCTGTTATGCTACGATCGTTATTATTACGCAAATTTATAGGAATTTTAATTTATAATGAAGGAAATCAAGGATGCGTTCGCGGAATTGAAAAAGAAATCGCAATGAAGGCCAAAGACTGAAAAGAACTGTTAAGTGGGTTGTACGAAATGATAGCGAAGATAATTATGATCACGTATAACACAAGGTTAATGTATTACTGATACTATCGTCGTACGATTTTGACGGCGCAACTGATATCGATTTGTCGATAGATTCTATATACACATTCTGACACTTACATCGGTTCAAACAAAGAATACTCACTATTCATGAACTTGGAACAAACCAGTTCCCCGATACAGTCTATTTCGAATCTTACAAAGTATCTGCATAATAAGGAAACTATTATTAGATTAATATAATATGATACACATATAAGAAGCTATGACTAAGGGAAATCTAAATACGACAAGATTTTCTAGATATACAGAAAAAAGTATATTTTGTGTTGAAATAATTATCCAAGATAATATAATTATTTAGGGGTATAATCCACCTCGAAAAGTTTTGTCTTAATAGCGTTACGATATACTGTATAAATTTCCAGAACGTACTATCTCGTAGCAATGAAACTACGTGAGACATTAAAATGCGTGTAGGTCAGCTTTCGTGTTTTTCGCCTATTTTTCACCTCTCTCAGTAAAAACAGACAACAATACGAACATGATTACAAGCAGCTCCAGAGTGAGTGACGGTAAATGTTATGTCAGAGATCTGTGCCCAGTCGAATACTGCGTAGCGCCATTAATGATTATGCAATTTCTTAAACATGTTACGTGAGTAAAACTGAAGTAACGAAGATGCTAGCATACATAACTTCATTATTTTCATTATTCAGCGAATTTCCAAAAGAATTCTTACACGATCAATTCGTTACTCCTGGTGCTGCTGCTGTGTATGCTTCAACCCAGGAATGTATCCTGGTTCACGTTTCTTAATCGACATTGAAAAGGTCTGGAATCGCGCGGGCTTCGCAGGTGTAGAGTACAGCTATAAGATAAAGCCGAAGGTCTCAAAAACGTCTGGGAGAAACCTAGAAATCTGGAACAGCGAGATACCGCCCCCAACTCGTGGCCGATAAAATGCAGCGAGAATATAACTCAAGGTCCGCGGCAGCAGCACGCGTACTGAAAGAATCGATCGTTTCTGCAGATGGAAGGGAATAAAGTTCAAGAAGAAATTACGTCTCCTGTCATCATTAAACCTCCGTATAGGTAGCTCTCCCGCCATTTAAAAATTCATGCATACAAATTCCATAATAACGAGCCACTTTCTGCTTCACATTAAATCACTGCCAGTTTATATAAATTCAATTTTTAATTGGTCACAATAACATTTTGGTATTTGTAACTTTGTAGGAAAAAAATTTAGAAAAATAGTCTGTTTTTTTAATCTTCTAGGCCGATTGGGAGTTAAAAAAACGATATTATCGTAAAATGAGTAGTGATAATACTGATTTACATTGACACAGGATGTTAAAGCCGCATTTTGATTTCAGCCTGTCCTTATTTCATTCAAAAAAATGAGTAACGAATATAAAAAAAATGAAATGGGAAGTTTGTGGGCTGTGGTCCGTCATTCCCGGAAGTGGCATTATCAGCCCTTTGTTTTACGCATCTAATTCGCTGTAATCAACGCCGCCGTGGAATTTCGCGTTAATGACACTAGCTTGATTACGCTTATCAGTGCTCGCTGCCACAGAGCAAAAGCCATTCCGACTGAACTGCCGGAAGTCCTACCCTAGCTTTAGACGACTATACTGGCGATGCTCATTTTTGTGAGATCTGACTCAGCTCAAAATGAAGAAACAACTTTCATCGCTTCAAGCTGCTATTATTTTGAAATTTCAATGCAGGAATGCTACCGCCGATTCTCCTTGTCTAGCTGTTAAAAATTATTTGTAAAAAAAAGACAGAAACAGCACCCACTGTATCTCGCTGATCTCTCTAGAAATTAATAAGATGAATTACCACCGTGGCGCTGCAGTATAAACACTGTCATGGATACGCCAAAGTTGCAGTTTGGTTGTGTTTTATTGTTTAGTAGTGCATGGTAGTTGACTATTTGCGACTCCACGGTGGCCATTATTGTAGTACACAGCTTGCCACCAGAGTGCACATTTTTACTTGGTATTATCGATAGAAAGATACTTATGTACTAACTAAATCATCAGATCCCCAAGTGAGCTATCCATCGAGTGGAACGGTAACCAACTGTTTCGTAGACCAACCAGCTGCTGATCCACAGGGTCGCGCGCTTTTCGCTCAACAACAAATATAGGAATGCGTTGAAAATTGATTGCGTGTATACATAGAGCTTATTACACGTTGAACTAGTTTGAGAAACGAAGAAACGAAATTAGTACTTTTTCAATGTTGAGTGACATATCTACAGAACTATTTATGATTACGCATTATTCCCTGTGTCACAGCTGTGGCAGTAATGGCCTTTTTTTTTGGATATTGGAATTTAAATAGTCATTCGTAACATCTTGCTCTTTGGACAAACATGCCTTCTGAACAGGTTTCATAAATTGGGAATTCAGTGCCAGAAATAGTTGCAAGGTCACCTATTTCATCTTGAACCCTAGTACAATCCGTGCTCGCAACCCTCAAGTCCGAACCTTTATTGATCCATCAGATTGAATAGCGTTACGTCATGCCCCTCGAAAAAATGGTTGGAAACAGCGATGACGAGGTTTATTTTGAAAAATTGAAAATCACTTCCACGAAGCCAATGTTCATCGACTAAAAACTCCAGGATTCCAGTTCGATCTGTTCTATGTTTCTTTATCCTAGACGCACGCGAGGTAGAAAAATGCACGATGAAACAGAATAACTATATAGATGTATACGTCAACATACATGTTCGAAGGTAAGTTATATTAATCATTCGATAAATTTTAAGAACTGTCGATATCACGATTCCTGCCATGAACGACTCCGCACCGTTATTCGTAGAATTTATGAGCTCTGAATACGAAATTCCGGCCATTTTGAGAGTGCGCTTCAACGTGCCTCGACTTCGGGAAAGAAACGAACTTATCAATGAATCGGCCACGGTGATCCATAATAATAATATCTTTCGTACAATATACGCTGTCTCGTGAAAAAGTCCTTCAACCATAAAATCTAGTCATTCTATAATGTTAGCGGTGCAAGGAATAAAAAATGGGCAATAAATAGAAGAAACCTTCGTTCCAAGGTGAAAAGTGTTATGTTCCGGTTGAAAACTAAGAATGGAAGGAATAGGACACGACGCAATAGGAGGAGAAAGCAGAATTATTGCCGATGAGATTTTAAGGTAAATTCTCCATAAAATCAGAAAGGATTTCCTGGCGTTTTCAAGTGCTTCTCTTCTATCCGGGGTGCCGTCGTCATTGTGCTATTTATAGCTGACCGCTCGATATGATGTACCGAGTCTATTTTTAGCGATTTGCCGCCCTCTTCTTGAGCGTCTACGTCCTACCCCTACCTACTTCGTGCTAGACACTGCCAGACAGTAGGCAGGAAGGCAGCAGAGAGAGCGCTGGCCACTTACCTGAAACAAAAAAGAAAACATCGCAACCGTCAGACAAAGAAGCCAAGCTTTTTGGAGACCTCCAGACCTCTAGACCTCGATTCTCAAGGACAGTAGAACAGTACCGGCCACTTTTCTTACTTAGCATGAAACTCACGAGAAACTTACAGTATATGCATGTACTTGGAGTTGGATCGTATAAAACGGTTTTCCTTGAAAATATGTACACGAATGAGAAGCGAACAGTTGTTTGTCGGTGCAACCTCCAATGACGTTACCGGCTCCCTCAAAGTCTTCTTGCTTGCTCAAATGTCAGCTGACATATATGCAACGGGATTAACGCAACATTTCATTACAATGATGGAGGGCTTAATGGCCGCCTCTGGGATCGTTAATTGCTATGGAGAGAATCTCCCCAGGCATCCATTTAAAGTGACGAGCCGATACTCCCTTGCGCAATCTAAAACCTAAAGCACCAGTCGACTTTACCTATCACGACGCCATTGCGATCTTATCTTCGGCATCGTATAGGAAGATTCTGAAGTCATTATGATTTACTTAACCTCCAAGGTACTTGCGTCGAATTTGCACTAATAAGAAATACATGACTTTGGGATATCTCGTTGGAACTCGCGTAAGTACTTGAAGATTAAACGTTGCCAAACTTTGTTTGCAGATTTTCAATTATTCGTTTCGTGTTACCGAAATAATTTCATATTGTCAAAACTTTTGCGGAAACTCGATAAATTGAAAAATTTGGTTTTGATACTTTTAATGTTTCTTTATATTTTGCAAAGCGTCTTTCCAATAAATTATATCCGCGTTACAGCGAGAAGGCATCTAGAACTCTTTCGGAAGATATTAACAGTTAACACCGACAATTCCTAATTCCTCGAAACAAATTGGACGTGAGAACTAGGAATGAGAATAACAGTGGTAAAAATAAGAACAACCGAAATAGACCTATGAAAACATTAAGAGGTATTTCCGCCACCCGCGATGGCGAATCACTTATAAAAATTGCAAGAGTCAGTGTAAGTGAGAGTACAAAAAAACTCGAGCGCTCACTTGTCTCAGCATGAGGTCGTCCCGATTGATACGCACGCACGCGCACGCTGCTCAAACGTTTAAGAATTTCATATTATCCGGCAATCCAGCTTTTACACAAAACGCATAAGATTTTTGTTTGTTCCCAAGAAATATCCAAATCGAATGCATAGCACGCTGAAAATCCATTCATTCTTGTCGGCTGGGTAAAAAAAAAGTAATACGTACGCCACGACGTAGTAGCTGGCTCAAGAGTCAAAAATAGTGGCGGCACATTCGAAAATACCGACGCTAAAAATACGGATAAAAATAAACATCCACACGTGTAAAAACACACATTAATATTCGCCGCTCGTTCGACGCAATGTTTCTACGCCACGGAAGAGTCATGAGAGGCGAAGAACTAGTCGCTAGAGCATAACGAGGTAAAAGGAGTGAGGAGATAAACAGGGGAAAGGAAAAGAGGGAGAAGGTGAATGGTCAAAGGTGAATTCAGTCGACCAGCATGGATTAGACATTACATTACGAAGACATGTCTTGCGAAACAAACAACGAAATCCTCTGAATTCAAAAGACCGTAAAATAATCTTTCTCTTACTTCAATGCGCCCATCAATTGATGACTTCAATTTGCATCATTTATTTACAATTTTCAAATAGCTTTACTTCCTATTATTCATGACGTAATGGGCATTAAAATATATGGTTCTTGTAATTAATGGTTAACACAAATTAGGAGTGTTCCTTGGACATTGAGAGCATTGCGTTTTAAACATAAAGAAAAGAAATACTGAATCAAAAATTGAACAGGTAACCGGAAGGATTTTCAGAAAGTCATTTGAGAAGAGAAGAACTTTTTGAAGTTGTTGCAAAAGTTTCAGGACAGCTAAAAGCAGATCATCGTGTACGAGACGATCTTTCTAAATTCCTAACGTAAGTACAACTCATAAGACTTTACAGGCCAAAAGGGATATCATAAATCCATAGGCTGTGTATGACTATTAATAGCAGGTTGTTTTGAAGTCAGCTATGTTTAGTACCTCGGATCCTTAGGGCAAGTATAAAATTAGATATTCAAAATAAATTTTAGCTCTTTCTTAACGAAAGATTATCTTGACGTGTGACGTTCGGATGCCAATTTTAAACACGGACCATACCGCGATTTTCCTGCAAACAAGTTATCGTGATGTAAATAGAGCCTTCGAAAGAATTTTGAGAGAGTATTTCAACTGCATTATAAGACTCGTAATTTTTTAATATCCACTTGTATATTGCTATACAATCAGATTCGAAAGAAGCGGAAGCCGAATTCCTCGAACAGTTATTCTATTCGTTCTAACGGGCTTCAGAAGGAACAGTTATATCATTATAAATTTATAGACACGAAAATGCTGAATTATCTTAGTTGAATACGTAAATTTTACTGAAATGCACACCGGGTAACCATATTTACAAAACAGCAATATATTGTAATACGGCATATTTGCAACCACGCTCTCTTTCATATCTGTTTAACCGCGGAATGCGCTAGGGGTCATCGTTAACTGACCTGATAGAGAGGCTACAATGGGCAGCATCGACAGATTTTGAAATTTTATCAACTTTTTTGGGAATCTGTACTTTTATTTGAGTTTTCAGCATATCTCCCTCATGGAGCATTCAACTTAATTGTTTGATAACACGCTGCTGTATATAAAGACGACGCGTTGGCTCAGGGGGTGGTGTTCCTACATCCAAGGATCAATTTCTGTTCTGCGTGTTCGCGCAGGGTTTCTTAATTGAAATTATTTTTGGAATTCTTTACCGAGAAACAATTGTAATTTCTCATAAGCAAATAGTACTCTTCGTCTCACCGTATGATATACCGTAAAAAAATGTTCGTCTATGTAAGTCTGCGATAGATCTACAAAGGAACGTCTGTGGAAAGTCCACCAACTGGGACGATTGGAGACTGGAGTGTAGACTTTGCGATTGCGACAAAAATCTAGACCCAGTGTACGTAGATCTGGATATATTTACGTAGATTAGCAGGTGGACTTGGCCAATCGCAACTGCAATCGCAAATATTTTTTTTTACACGGGATTGCACCGAGACGCATCGACGATTCGGCGTCTTAGAAGGGATAAGATCGTTGTGCGGCGATTTTTGAGATCGGGGTGGGAGAAATTTGGGTCTTTATTATAGCCTTCGACATTATAAAAATGAACATTTTATGAGTCAAAATAATTTTCTGTTTGTTGCGTGAATTACGTATTCAGAATCGTTTTTGACGTTTGTGTAATTGTTTAAAAATTTCATGTTTTAGGTACAATGAAATTTACTCTAATGTGCCTAGTTAGCATAACATCCGAATCGTGTGATTCAAATTCGAGATCTATGGGAAATTTTCTAACGTCCTTTAGCACCATATCCTATATTCAAAATGGACTCTTGAGCGGCTACGCTCGTCTTTTAAATTTAGAATTTTTACTTTTTTAATATTGTCGAAATTTTTTGATACTTTATTATTTTTCTTTTTTTTTTATATCGCCCGTGCGGAAAACGGTATATCAATTCGACTATTCATATTCCGTATTTGTGCCGTTGATCCTTCGCCAGAGATATTTACTTCCGTAAAGTGGACCACCCCTCTTACCTTGTTTGACTTAGCGAAGAGAAGCGAATGCGGGCAAACAACAGGTAAGGGTGCGAATCACTAAGTATATAGCATTTTAGATATTTCAGCTTCCAGTTGAGATCGGTGCATTTAGCGAATGTGGATGAACCCTGCAACGACCCATATTCAAGTATTGAGTAAAATCACTTGGTCATTATTTTTCAATCCTAAAAGAAGAAAACCAGGGGTCTTTCACATTCAAGAGTGAAAATAGAGTTGCAACGTCTAAAGTACTGGAAATATCAAGAAAGCGAATTAAAAGTTCCTTTTTTCACATTTCAACCTATATATTGCTGAACTACAAATTCATTCGCCTTTAGTAATCTTGTTAACAATGGAAGTTACATACATAGAAGTATATATTTAAGATTTCTCGAAGTTTATATTACCCTAGTAGAAATTCTCTTCCATAAGTCCAGGGCCTGCTTAGGTCCCTACTAGGCCAGTACAGGCCTAGCTAAAATCTCGACAGGGCCTCGATTTTCAAAATGAAATTCCTACTGAGTAATTTTAGGGCTGTTTGTATGGTAATCAATGTACATATGCAGTAGTTCCGGAAGAAAATTCATATTTCTGATTATAGCACGAGAAAGAGCATTTTTCGGCAATCAAAAAACCCTCCGTATACACCCCTGTAGCACCACTCTAGGGCGAGTTACACCCCCTTGAAGCGAAAACACTTAATTGACCATAACTT
>JARQST010000399.1:3499781-3536449 GCA_030142225.1 Pachycephus smyrnensis | reverse complement strand
TTTTGTATCCGATCGAGATGAAACCTTTACCATTCGAAAGCGGAGGAAATTTCCTAAAAAATGTGTTTTTGGTTTTTTGGAAATCGGTCAAAGTTTACCGGAAATACACAAAAATTACCTTGTTCCACTTCAATTGGACGTTACTGTATGTACCAACATAAGTCACACGTCATACGTATATTTTTATTCGCTCGTAAAACGACGAGTTTGTCTTGTAACAGAGACATAAAAAAATTAATTAATTACACCTGGCGTCAATAAATAGCGCATGACATAGGCAGTCTACAAATTCGATATTTTGAAAAGGTACATTTATCGAAATATTTTGAAAGTAACTTTAATCTGTGTCCATACTGCAAAGCGTTGTTTACGAATAGATCGAACATTTTTTTATTACCGAACGTAAAATAATATTGATGTCATATCAATACCTACTAGTGTTCATAGTTCGTGATCTTGTTGTATTTTGACTGAAGCGAAAAGTACGTCCGTAAACTTCTTATATATTAAATATAAATGAAAACATAAAAGAACTATCAGCTTGCGATTCTAAGAGCTGATAATATATCTGTATGACGGTATATCTTTTATTTGAACAGAACTTAGATAGTTATGTACTAAGTTCCAGTACATAATTCATAAATTTCATGGCTATTATTACAAACCAGCTAATGAAACCATTTGAGCTCTAAGTCTTTTATCAATTCAGTAAATACAATGTAAATCATTTGTGTGAAAGTGTGAAAATGGCTGAAACACAATCTGGGGTGGGTGGGGGCAGTTGCGCCACAGACCCAATTGGGCACGAATGACGTTTTACAAAATTCCGTTCAGGTTTCAATATATGGAATAGAATTTGATACGAATTATGTCTTACTATAGTATATTAGTTATAATGTTGCTTTAGTTCAGGCTAGGCTAGGTTAGTGTATGAAATTCTCAATTGAACAGCACATAAAATACTTGAAAAGGCTCGGTCGGATAAAGATAGCTTATATAATATATTTGAATGACCGGTGAACGATCATTCATGTGGCAAGAATTCATATTTGTGTCCAACTGGGCATCACTCGAAGAATCGTCACCTAAATTCTTAATCGTGTGTCCGAATATATCTGCAGCATGATATCAAATCAAAAACAAAATTTTGACAGAACATTAAAATGGGGTCAAGGCCAGTGGTAATTAAAGTACAAAACTAACCTATATCCATATTACTTCCTTCACTCGGATTCTATCGCGTAGAACTTTAGATTAAACAAGTTTCCACTATTTCTTAATAGAACATTACTCATTCGCTGCTTTTGCTGTACTATTTCACTTGTTGGAATAGATCCCAGTGATCACGAATAATAGATATTCCTTTGTACGAGTGTTCCGAGAAATGACAGAATTGGGTACTTCAAGAGCAAATAGCAGTTGGCAATTAATTGTTATATTTCTAAGCATTGCCGTTCACTATGCGAGCGTGTTCATTGAAGCCTCAAAAATAACAGGCGTTCTGGTCGACCTAACAAAAAATGGCGGACACACCTCTGTAATCAACAGCGATAAGACATCTATTTTACGTCATACCGTAGCTACATAGGTTATCGTAATAACGAACTAGTAATCAATATAGAATAGATAAACACTAGCAATAATACTTTAAAACGGGTAAATGGCATGGATAGGTAAATACGATTTGAATAAAAATTTGTAAAATTTCGAAAGAATTGTAATAAAAATTCATTTTGCTTTAAAGTCGATAAATATTTTATAGAATAATTAATTGGTTTCGAAAAAAGAAGAATTTCGAATTTTCGTGATACACAGTTTGTATGCACCTGAACAGTAAAGTAATAGTTATTAGCCGTTAATTTGAAATTCGAAAATACAAGTCAAATTAACTCTTATACACGAGTACACTTACGAATGTTTCATTTGACTTGAAATTACGTCAAAACGTAGGAAATATTTTCTGATCAGATGACTCTTATCGTTTCTTTCCATAAATTGCTGCAACTGAGTCAATAAATCTAAGCATTCTTAGAATGGATTGCACTGAAGATATACACGTGTGTGCTTTACTGCCCATGAAATATTGTCCAAAGTTTGTGAAGGTCAATTACTGGATGATTATAAAGTCTCGCTCCAACTTACAAAATTCAATATTTTTTAAATATATTAGCTAATATTACCGAAACTTAGTGGGCATTAGTGTTTCATATTTATTCAATTATTTCGTTTCTTCATATTCTTAGCTTTTGCTCAAGCCAATTTGGGTATTTCAACGGAATAAAATTGAGCGAACGAAAAGAAACTTTGTAAGTACTCTTTGAAACTGTAAGTAATAATTATACAATCGTTTATTGGCAATTGCCGATATTAAAACTTTTTAATTCCATAAATTTGATCGCCATACTTAAAAAGGATCACCCCCCTAAACCCCCTTAAAATCATAAATAAGCAAGCATATAACAGATCTTTTCGTCCAAGCGCTTCAACGAACATGCAATGTTTCAACGCAACTTTAAAAAATAAAAAATAAAAAAATTCAACTTGAATACGTATAAGGAGGTACATGTCAGTTGAATTCATGAATCTTGAATTAAATGATGGGAAAATGGTATCCGAATAATCGTTAAGCTTAACCCTCTTACTGCCAGGCCCATCTACGCGATATATGCGAAGACTGCCAGGACCGATTTGAATGTAAACACACGGATGCATCGGCCCGTGGCAGTTCTCGCATAGGTAAAGGGCCGAACGATCGGCCCGCTGGCAGCCAAAGGGTTAAGTCCCAATGCACTCGGGTCAATACTATTTGTCCTAGTTCCTAGATCCAATTCAATAACTTCTCAAGAGAATCAAAAACATTTACATAACGAAGACATTCGATCATTTATGTTCATTATGATAACTAACTAATGATAAAATACTATTCCGGTTGCAAGTTACCCAGATTACCCAACATTATTAAAAAAAAATCTGAAGAAAATATTATCTGGCGCATCGTTATAGAAAATTTGAAAAACTAGCTAATAAAATGTGACAATTTCAAAATAAGTTTGTTATTTAAATTCTACCGTTACTCTTCGGTTAGATAAATTTTAATCTGAACCACGACAACAAGTTTTTATGTTTTCCAATATATTATTACTGCTGCCAACCGTGTTTATTCCGTCATGACATTTGCTATAATTCTTTTCATTTTTTATTATACTTTAACTCTAATGAGACGTGTCTTGTTCCTTTACGAAAACATAACTATTCTAAAGATGTTAACATCGATGGCACGAAAAAAAATCGGTGACAATTTAGTAAAGCACGAAGTTCTAATTCAACTGAACTAATAAAGAACGCTCCTTTCTCGTGACCGGGCTCATAACGCGAATCGAATGTACATTCGCCTACACCCCCGTGACCAGGTTTATATAACGAGAGTCGACTGTACAGTTGTTTCAATGCTAAACTGTAAACAGAAAGGTGTTTGTTTTCCGCGTTACAAAAATATTCGAACACTTTGTATAAATAAATAATTATTATATATTTTGCGTGAATAAACATTAAATTAATATTTTGTTGGAGAACCCTTTTGTTTAATAACGTACCCCAGACGATTAGATATGTTATAAATAATTTTTCTTAATATTTGACACTGATACGAGCCCATTCTTCGTTCAGCTGCTTTTGAAGTTTATTTTTTTAATTTACGGGGTATACGTTTGTTCTTATTCTGCGATCCAACTTATCCCATAAATACTCGATGGGATTGATATCCGACTGAGGGGGAGGATGCAGCACTTTTGGACACTCATAAAGCAAATATTCTTGTACAGTACGTGCTTTATCTTTGGGATCATTGTCTTTGGTAAAATTTAAAAGTCTCGCGAATCCCCATGTTGATACTAATTTAGCACTTTGTACTACATTACATTTAAAAATATTTAAATAGTTGTTCTTCTCCATAATGTCTTTTATAAAAACTAGCCCTTCTCCTACATCATGGTGTAGTATTTTTGTAACGCGGAAAACAGGCACCTCTCTTTACAGTTTAATATTGAAACAACTGTATAAATTAAATAAACAAATTTTATATTTTCTTTAACTAGAAGTGATGATTTAGCATGACACAAAGTACTTTATCGGTTCCACGTATAATTACTTAAGATATAAAGCAACGAATTCAAAATACCATAGTGTCCGAATATTTATAAGTTATAGACTGTACGCAGTCGTGTCACAACATCAGTTTCACTTTTAGCAGACTCTGTTATATGTTAGATACCATCAGAAGGGGGCCCCTTACAGAGAAACTGATCTCATGACGCGATCATGTACGTATGTGTTTATACACGAAATTCACGGGATATTTGAGATATTACGGTAGTTATTAACATCTCTCGTTTAGAAATATCTATCTAAACGACACGCGCGACATCTAGGTTCTCATATTGTTGTATAGGTACTAAATGACGGTGCGAATAGGTACTTCACCTTAAAATACGTCATTCGAAGAATGTGATTACTGTATTACACCATTGATCTGTAAAGGGTTACTCAGGCACATCGAGCCAACTGAAGTTGGTTTATCCAATTTGATTTTTATGCTAGAATTAACTTCAGTCGATAAGTTTGTACTGAATAACAAATGAAATTTTGCAATTAAGTATAAGGTTAAATAAATATCTGTACGATCAAGTCGTGTATATTTTTAATCAACGTAGTAGACAAGGAATTTAATATTTTCTTTCTCAAAGCACGTAATACTTCTTTTTCAACAAAATTTGAGATCTGTAAATCAGAGCTGAGATATCCCCACGTTAAAATGTTACATTCACCCAGACTGGAGATAGTATTCAAAATTTGCATTCGACCATTCCGTAAATCCTACATGAAGTAATGAGATTCTTACGTATTATCTAAGAGCGAAGGAAATTCCAGGCTTTAAAATTACTAGACAAGCAATAAAGTCTATGCATAATATTCAGTAATATTTATGCTCCAACCTTATTCTCTAGAGTCCAGACAAGCAAAATAACTAAGAAAACTCCGAATTATCGATGCAGATACTTCCTGGTTAAATCATCTTGATATAAGACGAAATGAAGGTAACACTCAATTTGTGCAATCTCATGCAGTCATCTACAATTTTTTGGTTCCAAAAAAGACCAAGGTTACCTTAAAATAAAAATGGAAAGGGTTCTCCGACTTCAGTTACAATCCGTATGAAACCCGATATCATACAAATTTAAAGTCTAATTAGGAAACGCATCATTAGGATAATGAAGTGACGTCTCCTTTGCAGCTGCAGGAGAATCCTAGTTGGATAACGCATTCAGTACACACATACTTTCATTGCGTAATGGAGTTTCATCGGAAGTGGCCAATGTTTTAGAAGATGGAAGTCATGAAATGAGTCCCAATCCAATAGTCGGGAGGATCATTACCCTAGCAGAGGGATTTTCAGAAAATGTGAAATAGTTCTTATTATTATTTCAAATTCAAAAGACATTGTCTTATCAAATTAACCCTTTGAGAGAGGAATATTTCAGAATTGACCGCTTTCCGTAGACGGAATACTTTTTCGCGTACCGCGTACCGTATCGAGGTACCGATTAATCGGTACCTTTTGTATTTACCATGCTTTACCTAACCCTTTGAGTCAATTGACTATACAATATGAGTACCTATAAGCAGCTGTGTTCACGAGAACTTGGCACTCCTATAGGCTAATTTTATTATAAACTCTACAGTAACAAGCAAATCATTAGGATCGTGCTGGTGGTGCAATGGAAGATTTACAATCGTCTCTCGATTTTGGATTGCCTTTGGGGTTGTAGGGGAAGAGAATTCCGAGAATTGGTGTTCCCCGACTACTACGCATCGATAAAAGAAAAATGGCTTAGATCCGCACTAAACTCTTATCTTGACTTAGAGTGGGGAAACATTCAAAACAAAAAGAGGGCAAGCGACCCAGAATCGAGGGACGTATGTAGATGAGATACGTAAGGATATAAAATTAAATCTGCTTGCATCTGAAGCACTGACAAAATTTCTCAAAATTTGAACCATAGGTGAAGATAATTAAGTAAACCCTTTAATTAACGTATGTTTCTAGCTGATGTTTATAGCACTGTACAGCCCGGGTCAAGAGAAAAAATATTAAAGAAAATCTGTTATTCATAATACATTCCTTAATTCCTCAACGGCTGCAATCTAATAAACCCATGATATACGTATTCGTTATGTGAGTACAAATATAGCTATACCACAGTGAACATGTGTGGAAATACACGTGCATGCTGTCTGCGCCATTTGTATGGCTCACCATAAGTTCTTGGTGTACATTTGATCTATACATATGTACATATCTACACGTCCACTAAAATTTAACTGTATGAGTATGCACATAGCGAATACCTTCAAACTTACTGTGGAAATTGACCTGTTATGTCAATTTTAATTACCGACTGTTTGCCTGCTTGAAAGACAGGCACAAAAGGGAAGTTATGTATGTTTCGTTCTGTTACCTTTTTCGGTACTGCACAAAACTGCAAAATTATCTAGTATTATCTCTATATAATCTGTCTGTCCAACCAAATGACATCATTACGGGATTTAAACAAAGCTATGTAAACGCAGATTTATATTATGGAATTCTAAATATTAAAAAATAATTTTTAACCATTCTATAAAACGTGTTTACTTCACTGTGGTTTAACTATAAAATGTCTGTACTTTTCCTTTTATAATTATGTAGTAATTACCTTTCTACTTCCAGCGATACATCACCTCTACTTGAAAATTTACTGCAGAATTCTAGAGATGCATTACGTATTTCGATTACATTTTTCAATTTTAAATAAAACGATAGTACCCATAAGTTATATACCTAACCGACAATTTCACATTTAAGGAACTTTCTAAGATTCGATACCAATGACCCAAAAAATCCTTAGGTACCAAGGTTCAATCAAATCTAATCAATTCTTCGATTCTAATCCGTTATATTAGATCCGCCTTATTGAATCTTGCAATTTTTACTTCAAGTTCGAAATCAGCGATCCAAAAAACCCCAAGTACCGACTGTTTGTTCACTAGCTATTATTATTTAGTGAATATTACAGTCATTCTGTAAAAATGTATGACTTTTAGTACTTTTATTTTGGTACAAATGTTTAGTCTGGCAACAGTATAGGATACGTCTAGAATAAGTCTGGCAGGTCTAGCTTGAGTATAAGAGTGGTTCTCCAAAGTCTCGTGAAGACCTAAAACGACTAACAAGTTCAGCACAAGTCTGCCAGCACTAGACTTCTACAAATGATTATTTTGCTTTAGTATAGGCCAAATCTAGCTAACTTAGGCTTCTACGAATGATTTTACCTTAGTATGGAACAAGTCTGACTAAGCCAGTCTTCTATCAATTATTATGCCTTAATATGAGACAGGTCTTGCTAAGCTGGACTTTAGCAACCAGGTATAGTATCCTATACCTTATGTACATCTCTTCTATACTTGATCTAGACGTGTGCTATACCTACGTGATACATGAGCTAGACTTGGTATGACGACTTACAAGTACAGAAGAGGTCTAGAACAAGTAGGGGACAGTCTCAATGGAGCGACTTCAGCTATACGTACGCCATACGTTTTCTGAACTTTACGACAGACTCAATCTAAGTGTCATATAGACTCTTCCAATACTTACATCTAGATCTGACATAGACCAAATATTTTTATTGGGGTATTTACGGAGATCCCTATATTAAAAGTAAGCTTATTATCAATTTTTGTATATCTGAATTGATGCTAAGGGAACTCAAATATGTGAAAACTATTACTTAAACATTAAAAACTGTCTTAAAGAAATTAAATCCAATTAAAAAAAAAAGGTATCATACTGCAGTGTAACCCTTTGCTTCGAGGGTTAATGGCCAAGAAATAGGCGAAACTTAAAAAAGGGTCCAAACGCAGTTTATTTGCCCAAGTTAATTGATGCTCATGCAAAAGAAAACAGGCTTATTTCGGATAGGCTAAACTGCTAGTTGCTTACAACCTTGAAGTTAAAAACGAAAGCAGCAATTGTAGACCGATAAGAATTGGATCGATTCGAAGCGGACCTAGTAAAAATCATTACTGATGACTATATTACAGCCGTGTAAAGTTATATTAACTTCTCGTAATTTCGACTGACAGTTTTATAGCCGATAAAGCGACCAAGACAAAAAGGTTGGTTGAAAACAAAATGTATTCCCTAAAACTATGAAAAGAAAAAGAATGAGAAACGGAATCGTGCAAAACAGAAGAATCCGCATTATCCGCGTGTTGCCAGTAACAGGCATATTTCTGGCAAATGTCTAATTCGAATCCAGAAACAGAAGAGGTTAAAAATAATTCAAGTATTCGCCGTTCGCTCAGAGAGCTAAAATTACGAGAAAAATAAGTAGCCGAAATATAGGGGAATAACAGTGTTTAATTTACATCTTCCACAATATACAAAAGAACATAAACAACTCATATTAGATAGAATAATCTCAACTGGTCGCTAATAAATACTAGAATGTAAATTGTTCTCGATACCATAAAATTGTAAATTTAGAAAAATATTCGAAACATTAAACTTCGTCTTCAAAGCAACAAGAGCAAATAACACGAAAGTGCTTTGTGAACGTTAAACGGCATAGACATTTAAAAAAAACAACATTCAACCACGCGAGAGACTAATATAAAATGCGAAGACCAAGAATGTCGACAAGGCTCGGGGATCGAGTGAGAAGAAGCCATTCCCAGAAAACTGTCAATCCGAATAGACTATTGATCCGCTGCCAATCCCAATGTTTGAATCAAAGTTGTCACGTGATTCTCCACGAGTCGCTCGATTGACGTATTTAAATAAAAACTTGCCATACTAAACAAATAAGTAATCAATACAAAACATGCACACTCTCATAGGGAAGAAGAGAACAAGTGTATCGCGTATACGTCGACGAGACGAGCTACCTATATTTCAAGGAGACGAAGCAGAGATCTGCGCAAATGCGTCCCATTCGTTCCGTGCTCCTTGGTATAACCCAACAACTCGTCGCTCGGAAAGTTGTTGGATGAGTGAGAGAAAGAGGGAAAGAGCAGTCTATTTATAGCACGCAGGTTTTCGTGGGAGGAGGAGAGTGTTGGGGATGCGCGATACGGTACCTGGTAGGGGAATTAGTGGAGGAGTGGGGAGCTGCGAGAATAAGCGGCAGAGGAGAGCAAGCAGGGTGGCTACTATAAATAGACGCGTCCGCCCCCCAGTCGTCATCCCTGATCGCCCCCGGCCACCGATGACTTCGTAGAGTGACCTTTGTGCGAATTCAGCAGTTCTCACTTCTCAACCACTATTAGACTAGGTTATCGGCTCCTCTTCGCTCCTGCTTCGGCGCCACCGCGAATCTAGGCTATGTTTACCACCTTCCACAGTTCTTCTAAGGTGCGCTTCTAGGTTCTACAGGTGTTTCCAAGGAGAAAGAATTAAGACGTGAAACTGGAACGCTGTCATGTTTCTTAATAAGTCGTATTAACTACGTACATACCAAAAGATACGTACGCATAGTCTATATTGATAATAAAATACCAATATATAGTAATAGAAGAATAAAAAAAGTTCCGTCCGTCTCTCTTTCCGCCAAATAATCTGTTTGACATTTGCACGAAAAGGAGAGTTCATTCAGACGATTTTCCCTCTCTCGTCATGACTAATAACGGAATGAGGTAATGGTCTGTAATTGTTAACCATGAAAATCGCATGATGTAATAAAAATTGATAATCGAGGAAAGAATCAGCAAGATATAGATGATAAAGGAAAACGGATGAGCTGCCACCCACAACCGTATAACACACTACGTAACGAAATTAGCGCACCACAATACGTACCGCCCTCGCTCGACAAAATAGAATTGGCAGGCTACCAAAGTCAGGACTTGAATAGACTTCAGCTATATGGATCCGTGCCCCTCGCTCGCTTCGCGATACCGTGCCCTCACCTACCCCTCGCCCATCGGCAGGCCGACGCTCCCCGGCGCCTCTCGATCGCCCCCAGAGCATCATCCATTGCGCCGCATCGTACACGGCCTTTGCGTGATATAACCCCTGTCTCTCCGTGACACGTCGCTACGTCGATTTTATTAGAGCGAGAAAGGAACTCACTTCCTATCCTAAATCGACGTAATCGATGCACACCCCAATATCCACCTGGGTACCCACTTACACTGTTTAGCATCTACGTAGAATGTTTTAACGCCCTTAAATATCTCCTATTGATTATTATACCTAGCCTATATGCGAGCTTGTCAGGAAGCAGTAAGTCAATAAGCATGGCATCGATTCCTTAGAATCCAGCCACCTCACTATATACTATCCAATTGAATTTTCAAGAAAAGTATAAAACACGATTTGAATTTGCGTTACCAAACTCAAGGTACCGGTCGTACTTGTCTCTGGGCATTGAAGAAATATTCCAATTGATTCATTTCAGAAAACGTCGCGTCTATCTTTCGTAGGATATATCGTATAATTACGTAAACTTTTTGAAGGAACGATATATGCGTTGAACTCTAAGCTGAGTACCATTCAGTACCGTACTGCATTAGTATGTAAAATCTCTTTTGTGATAACGTCTATAACTCTTAATTAGCCCCTTAAACTGTGGAGATAACATATTTCAATGTAGGTTTCTTATAATGCTCATGTTACGTCAATACTCGTTGTAAGCCGAAGGTTAATGATCGACGGAACATAAATTAAAAAAACCAACACGTTATAGGAAGTATAGTACCACAAGGATCGCCAAATCATTCGAGTGGGTCCAACATCTTTAAGATATGGCGGTATGAAAATAAATGGAATAACCGAAATAGTCTTCCACTATTTCGCGGTAGACGTCTGCGATGTCTAGCCCACGTAAATAAGCGAGAGTAACGGAATGCGGCAAGCTGGTCAAACATAAATTTTCTCGATGCAAAAAAAAGATTGCAAAGCATATACACACCTTAGTCTAAACACTTCTCGAAGGATAATACCTCACTTGCAACTCATCACAATCGACATGGAATTAAATCGAAATCAAGTTTTTTAAATCTACTCTTGGCTCACAGCAAACAGGCAAAATGCGTTCAGACTCTTCGCAATTTCTTATTTCACCAATTCCTTACCTATACACGGAAAAATGATTACTAGAGAAATGATTAGTATGTGGACAACAACAAATTCTAGTAGCAATGACAACAATTCTGTCGAAATTTACCATTGTGATAAGTCTCATTACTTTACTTCGTCAATCTTACTAGCATTGTTGTCATTATCACAACAAATTTGTTATTGTCCAAATACTAACCATTGCTTTAGTAATCGCAACTATATAAACGAGAAACTCAGCAATTAGAAAATTCTTGAAGAGATAGATAAATGCGCCCAAGAAGCATTGATCGTCACTGGGGATTTATGTATGTAGTCAGGGAAAGCTTCGACTTTCTGACCTTCACAAGGTTCCGGGGGGAGGAGGGAGAAGGCGTGCTATCGCAACAATATAAACGTGACATCGATTAGGCCCTGTACTTTGCTAAAGTCGAATCCTGGTGAAACCACGTTTCGAGATCTTGTTCACCGTGCTATAGGTAAATTTGTTAGGAACTGCCTTGACCTTTCGAGTCGACGACCCTCATGTGACCTCAGTTGAGTTTTTAAGACCCTTTACTTCGTGAAATCTTTTTACCAAAGTTGAAATCAAACATTTGTCTACTTCTGAGTAAAAAGGCAGGAGATTTTTAACGGGAAAGAAAATACAGGGTTCGTTGCGTGAGTTGTTCCATAACGCAATGCGTATAATTATATGAATCTATGGAAATTACGTATAGGTCGCAAGGGGTAAGAGGGAAGACGGGAAGGGGTCCCAGACTTCGTAGTCGGGGGTGAATCGGAGTACGAGGTTGTTATATAAATAGAAGCGGTCAATGCTGCTATGGGAACTCTACAATCCAGAGAGGGTGACCAGGGTAAGGAATCATATTCGGGGCTTATATATCTCCTACCCGCTAATACTTTTTTTTCGTGTTTGCTGCCACGATTACAATTTCACATGTCATTCGCACCGCCACCTATTATCAAAACACCATTTCATTTACTCAACTTCCACTTTAGGCAAATTTTCCATATCCTAATATACTTAAATATTATTCCTTACGCACTAACCCAAAGTTCCAGTATTCGAGCGCAGGCAAAGGTTACTGCGCAAAAATGGTAGTAATAACGTCCAATAATACTTTCTCGGTTCGCAAGCATATATCTACAGTCATAATGCTAGGCAGAACAGTAAATCGATGGTTCGGAAGCGAATGGTTAGAAGCGATATAACGCATGTCCAGCGACGACATCGACGAAGAAAGCGGTCGATCGCGAGCTTGCTCTATTTATATCAGGAATTTCTCTTATGAGGAAGGAAGAGGGGAAGAGGGGAAGAGGGTAAGAGGAAGAAGGAAAGGTTTAGAATAAGGAGTCTAACGGAGTAAGAAAGCCAGAGAGTAGTGTGAGATACTGCGAGCAGGTTGTCCTGGTCCACGTGCTGCAACAAGAGTAGAGCTATACAGAAAGCAATACTGGACGGGAATGGTGGTTGGGTACCGAGACCAGCAGCTGGGGGGTAAAATGGTGGAAATGGGGCGGTATGCTTGTGAAGGCCGTCCTATTGATCGGATCCTCAAACCCCCTAAGGTTAACTCCCCCGACTCCTTATACCTCGCAAAACTGTGTTCTAAAAATAATCGGGACTCTGCTCCTTCTCCGGGCTCCACTTCCAATCAATGTCCTGCTTACGTACGAGTCTCTCTGTTCGCGGCGCTACGTCCACCAATTTTCCAACTGAATCGCATTTTCTTTAGAGTTGTGCCATCTGATCTGATATTCTGCATGAGAATTTTCTGTCCTTTCTAAATTATTGCTTTTGATTATTCTTGGTGACGATCGATGATAGATCGAAGAGACAAAAACCTCTTCAATTGTCATCAAGAAAATTCATTCTCCTCGAGGTTTACAGTCATGATTAATTAAACAGACTATTCGCATTCAGGTACATGAGGTGTATTTTTTTTTACTTTTTGTGATCATTCGTTAATTTGGAAATTGTCGCTACACAGTTCATTGAAAAAAATATTTAATATCAATTACTCGTAATTAAAAATTCGTAAAATGGAAATTCTCGTTTTACGAGTTTCTATTATCGTACGTAAATTCAAAATGCATTTATCAGATTTACGCAATATCTACATCATGGGAAAATTAGATATCGAGAAATGAATTCACGTAACCTTCATTCGTCTCTTTGTCAGGTACCAGTAGAGAGAACAGCTGTATCAAGGGATGGGACGTTCTTTTCTACAAAATTCAACCCAGGATCGATGGGACCAAGAAGGGAGTGCTTTTCCTAAGGAACAAGACGGAATTTAAACAAAATGCCTTTGAAACACAACATACATGGCTACCCTATATTTCTTCCAGGAATTGGTTATTCCGATACAGCGATGAAAACAAAATAATCTTGTGATTACGTAACTGTTTCCCTCATCAATTGCATGAAATTATTTTGTATTCATCCGTTACATAAAATATTATACCGCCATTAGATACAAGATTGCTTCGTTTCATTCTTTATTCAACATTCTTAATACATCTCTAAATGGACGAAATCATGTATGGTCAGGTCGTGTCATTAGTTCCAGTGTGATGAATCATCTCCAAATACGTTTATAACGTAAACAAAAAAAAATGCTTAAGTGGGTTAGGAGAGTTACCCTCTACGAAAATGGTTCGTTATACAAATTATATTTGCAAATTATACTGCAGATCTTTAAGTTTTATAGAATTATTGATGCGACAGGGAGAATTGTAAACTTGAAGACATAAGAAATATACAAAATGTCGACATGAAGATGTCATATGTAAAAAAATGTCATGCACTGGAATCTTCACTTGATGGGCACCCGTACTTTATAAGTGACGTGTAAATAGCACAATTAAAAAAAAACATGTACGAAAACTCCAATTGCATGAAAATTATATATTAAATTTGAATAATTTATGATTTTTCATTTCGAGATTATGGAATACACACCCATCCTTTTATATTAAAAATGGATCTTACGTAAAAGTAAAATTAATAAACGTAACAATTCTTCTTCGAAGACAATTATGGGACAGATACCATTTTTGAAATAAATAAATTTTGAATAAACAAGAAACACAAGAGGCATGCCACTTATTCGTTATAATTACAATTTTTTCTCAAATTAAACTTTTGATTTTACACTTTTTGCTGTTGAAATGTATACGAACTGTATTGGGATGAATCCTGCCATCTAGCGGCCTATATTGAAACATAAGAATACTATTTAGAAACATCTGCTTTGATCGTACTTCTTACTTAATACCTTAAGATGTCTAACACGTGCGTCTCTCCGTTTTATAAGACTCTTGAGAGGCAAAATCCTCGGCAAAAGAGTCACCCATTTGGCTTCTTTCTGAACTTCGTATTTTTATTAGAACAATCGAGTATAACCTCGTATAAAACCTGTCTCTCGCAAAATTAAGGCCAAAAATACTGTAGCATCTTATAAAATTTTCTAAAAATGCTAAATCGACTACGCATACCTGCATTACCTACCAAACTCATGATAAAAAAGAAATAATGAAATTGAAGAAAAATAATTAGAGAAAGTTACACACATTCTGATACGTTGTACGAAATCTTGATAGACCCAAATATTTCAGAAAATCCATATTAGACGTTGTAGAAAAAAGATACCACTGTAAATTGTGATAAGAGAGATATTTGGCCACGTTCCTAACTAAGATGGTCAACGCATCAGAAACAGAGAATTAGAGAAAATGAACGCCCTGCGGTAAAACACCTGTTGACCACGTGGCTTGGCTTGATTTAGCTTGGCTCGATTCCAATGGATTTGGCCAATCCCTGTGTATATTACATGCCCAATTAGCTGCGGTATCGAGGACCGTTCTCGATACGATTTCCAAGACAATTCCAACAAACGATAGCCCCTCGTTCCTCCCCTCGCATAATAATTACGAATATCCGCCATTGAATGAATAACACCGCTATAGAAATTTCATGTTCGAAAAGCTCATCGGTGAAATTTTATGACTTTACTGCACCTCGTTAAGGCTACAGGCCGATTCGGTATCTGTTCGGTTTGGTCAAGGCGGACACTTTAACGACTCGGCGACCTATAATTACCCTCATCATGCAGCATCGTGAAGGCTGTCTTACATGCTAAGGGATACAAGTACCTATATGCTGATCGAAGTACGAGTTACTTTCAAGCAAAATAAAAAAACTGAATAATTAAATCGACATGGTGTAAAACTATTGCTTTCTGCTGTCGACCCATTAATCGAAAATGAATAGAATTAATCATTTATCCGAGATGACCTGTGCATCTCCTTGAATTCACAGTTCAGTCACGAAGATTCGCCTGAATGAGACTCAATGACGAAACTCCAATGAAATTTTTGTCACGTAATGGAAATAAAACTGGCTCGTACATGCTCGTGTACACACATGGTTTACGTGAGCGCTAATCTTTACGATGCATTATGTCGGTAAGTCTCGGCCTCGGCCTAGCCTCGTAAAACTATAAATATCACTTCTCTGCCGATAAGGCAGTTTTGCTACTGCGGCTCATTCCTCTCCGCATTGTTAGCCACTATTTTTAGATAGTAGAGGGCGTCGTTAAAATGAGCACAATGGAGTCCCGAGTTAAGATAAGCAAGTTGTACGATTAATACTCTTGCAATGTTTATTTGGCTGTGAAAACCTTGTCGTATCTTAAGGAAAACGCCAATAGGTAAACGATTTTAAAAAATTCATTGAAAAATTACTGTTACTGATTGCAAAGTTGTCTTTAAAATGATTTGATTTTCTAGTTGGTAATGGAATTACGGTTGTACACAAAAAACACAGTATTTGTTTCTCGACGGCATCGACATTACGTACATTGAATTCCTTGTTGTTTTTTTTTAATGAAATTGTGCGAATAAGATGACACAGGGCAATATTTATTTACAGTTTTATCTGGAAAGGATAAACAAAGCTTGAGAACAGCACGCTTTCATTTTGAAACAGTTTTACTGAATTTTTGCTTACTAATCCATAACTCAAGCAAAGAAAAATCAAACAATTTTTACAATACTCTCCTCGGCGTGTGTATTTGTCTGTCAGATTACTGGAGTTGTCTAATAAGCTTACGTGATAGAATGAATTAATAGTTTTCATATCTGACTGTGAATTGTGCACCAGTCACAATAACAGTACTCTAACCTTCGTAATTCAACCGTGCGCGCACAATATTTCTCTTGTAAATATACATGTGTGTAATTGTAAAATACAAAATTATGATATTTGAAATGTATTCGTGATGGAACTAAACGTTAGTCAATTCCCTTATTAAGGTAGTTGTTTCGCGACAATACCATCCAAAAGATAAGTCCCTTGTACACACGCGGAAAAGTTCATGACATGTTACTGCTGGAGAGTACGAAAAGAACGTTTAGTAATATTTTAAAAGTTCGCCAATAATTATTTAGACTGTACACTGTTGTTAAATTACACTACAAAGTTCACGCTTTTCATGCTCTATTTCTAAAACTAAACGGTGAATAATTTTGAAAATTTTATAAAATTTTCGGAACAATGCCCCTCTACCGTTTGATAGTTTTATATCGGAATCTTAAATGTTTTAGAACGCTAGAATTAAAAACATGACATTGGCATTTGCTTGATAGATGCACTACGTATAAAAGGTGTTGATTGCGATGGCAATTATCTCAGCTTTCGAACAGCCGACCTCTTTTTAATTGCACAAACGTTTAGACACGATTATCATTAATATGCAGTTAAAATTTCAAGAGATTTTTAGAAAGGTGATTCGACAAGCTTAAATACTGAATACAACTGCCTTAAATACTTGAATATCTATAGAATAGAGTGAATCTTTCTATAGATTCCATAATAAAAAAATATTAGTAAAAGTAAAATGCCTCTAATATTAAAACTCAATCGAGAAACATTGTTTTTCACATGTATTGAAAAAGCTCTCCGAAATGATCTCGAACTACATAAAACTCGGCATTGTACACAATCGAGTATACCACCTGATAAGATACATGTGAACTAATTTCAAAGAAAGCGCATCATCCGTCCCATGGAACTATCCAAGGTAATGTTAACCACCCTTCGAGCCGTTCGATAAACAAATATAATCACCGATTGGAAGCAACAGGAAGTTCGAGCGTCGGTGAGCATCTATATTTATAAAGGCGCGCGTGCATGTAACGCGGCATAACCGCGCGCAAATATGTGCGCATGCATAATGCCAAGCATAACCAAGTGGTTTATTTATAACGTCGCGGAAATACCGAGTTGGTACAAGCTTATTGTGACGTTGCGTAAGCGGTTGTGTAATGTAATCCGCAAGCTTGTACGATCAGAGCTTTTTAGTTCGAGTGCAAGGACTACCTACCTCCTAACACATCATTCACCAACCACGTGGTTATCTTCAATACAACATACGTCTTCTATATTGATTACAATCGACCCATATCATCGATTATATATTTGGGAGACTCTTTTACATTAGATGACATAAGGAGACAGCCCCTCGAAATAGAAACGTTTTCACGGCTCAAATACAATGTGCGTAAAAATCCATGCTTGTTAATGGAAACCGGCTGCCGACTGTCAGATCGCAGAAAGTGATAAAGATCAATTCGTAGAATCCTGCTACGATCATTGCTTGTTTATAATTTCTTTATTTTTCTATTATATCTCTGTAACATCTAGCTAACAGACTGACAGCACTCATGAAGTAACGTAAGGGAAACGGAGCTCTAACGGGTTATTAGTATATCGTTACCTTCATTTTCCGTAATTGACAAAACGCAAGTAGGCTTTATTAATAACGTCATCTTAAAACAATCTCAGGATACTTATTAAAATACACGAGACCAAAGAAACGACTACGGGTGTACTTAATTTACGTTGCTAGATGCAAATACTTTTAAATATAGATTCTTACAGCACAAGGCAAACCTGCGATTCGAACATTGCTGCATCCAGGATGTCAATGGATACGTAATGGAAGGTCAGCTGGTGGGTGTAGTCGATGGACGAACAAACGCAATCGATCGGGAATAGAAGCGGCCGAAGATTTTTTTTAAAAATACATTGGGAGCATTTCCTTTACGGCACAAATCGACACAGATCGACAACACTTCTCTTAGATCCGAACGTCTTATTGGTTGGTTCTAAGAGAATTCTCCAATGTACTGTATCTAAGTGAAGTGTGTCGATCTGCGACGATTTGTGTCATTAAATGAAAAACGCCCATTTACTGTCTGTACGATCGATAGTATATGGCGTGCTCGAGGCCACTCGAATAATTTGCGTTCGAAATTGTTTTGGAGCCTGAAGAATCGAGCGCAATGTTTCGTGTGTCATGGCGTCCAGCCTGCTGCGAACTTGTGGATTACTACAAAGCGCGAGGAGAACGCCGTGCTTCAGCACGACTAGCCGAATTTACACAAAGACAAGCGCATTTCCGAAAATCAAAGAAAGCAGACGGATCTTAAAAGTATGCACTGGAATCGGCATTGGAATTCTAACCACTTGCGGATCCTGCCTCTACATCCTGGACAAGAGTGTTCTAGCTGTCGGGGAGGAGCTCGAAGTTCCTCACTATCCTTGGTCCTTCAATGGCTTCTTCACGTCTCTGGACCACGCCGCTGTTCGTAGAGGATGGCAGGTGTACAAAACGATTTGTAGTACGTGTCACAGCTTACGGTATGTCAGTTATCAAGACCTGGTGAACGTGACGCATACGGAGGAGGAAGTCAAGGCCCTTGCAGCGGAGGTCGAGGTTAGTCGGTGTATCGTGCGGATGAATAATAGGCTCGATATTGAAAATATCGGGGCAAACAGGTTTCCACGACCGGATGTCACTACGTGGTCATGTCTTATGCATTTACATTAGCAAGAGGAAAAATATGCACACTATTACAGTACTTAACAAATTTTTGGAATTGATTATTGAACGCAAGATTTTTCATTCAATTATCTGGATTTCTTTCAAGTGTCTTATTGAAACCGGAAATGTTAAATGATTGCAAATATTAATATATCTACAACTAGAATTTGATTTTCTTTGTAAATTTCAATTTGATTAGTTTAACGATTCATCTGCAAACTGGTCCACGTGAATACACGTGTGAAAAAAGAGTAGAGTATTCTGAATTTTGCGCATACGCTCTATCAAAACCGGAAGTGCTGGATATCTGCAACTATTGCTATTCCATCTATGTCCGGAACTTGATATCCCTTATAAATTTTAGTCCGATAGGTTTAGACGTTTGTTTAACATTTTTTCCATAAAATTTTGAATGCATATACATCCCTTTTTTTCAATGACGAATTCATAAGACACCCCCCTGCGTTCCATGCAGTCGCGCCTAAAAATAAAAAATAATTCGTTCCAACTTGTTATAATTATTTATGCTTCGCTTCAACGATTGCAGATGGAAGATGGTCCGGACGATGAGGGTAATTACTTTAAAAGACCTGGAAAATTATCGGACAAAATTCCACCTCCATTTCCAAACGAAGAAGCAGCCAGGGCTGCCAATAATGGAGCTTATCCAGCCGATTTAACCTATATGGTTAATGCTAAGAAAAATGGAGAGAATTACATTTTCTCAGTGCTGACTGGCTACATGGAAGCACCGGCTGGAATCGAAGTCAGAGAAGGACAATCCTTCAATGCCTACTTTCCTGGAGGATCTTTGATCATGCCGCCGATGGTTGTAGAAGATGCGGTACAATATGACGACGGTATCAAGGCGTATACGTCTCAGCAAGCGAAGGATGTCGTCGAGTTCCTCGTATGGACTTCATCCATTGAGTTTGATACGCGCAAAGTCATGATGCTCAAGGGTATTGGCATTTGCCTTTTTCTAATCGCCATTACGTATCACATCAAGAGACAGAAGTGGGCCACTATGAAGACCCGAAAAATCGCATACGTGCCAAAACAAAAATATTAACTGTTAGCTGGGTACGATAGTCATGAGAAGTATAACACTGTTCAATTTAACGAAAATTTCGCCTAATTCATTTGTCACAGCGTATTTGGCGTTATTCATTGATAAAAAGACGTACGGAGCCCTCCATCAAAATATACCGGACGCTTCGTATTCGATTACAGTTTCGCAACGCGTCCTTGACGTTATGCCCGATGCGGACTAAAAATAGCATACAACAACAAACATTAACGACTCCTTTTATTTGTCGTTAACTCCGAGATGATCGGTGGTTGGCTGATCTATTTCCGAGCGGCCAACCAGGGCGTTCAGTTACTTTTACAATTTATTTCGATACGCCGTGTTAGTTATTAATCTCGTTCGCTCTCGCGTGCATCTTTGCCATATCTAGCACGCTTCAGGATCTTTCAATATTAAAACGGGCTTGGCTATTTTTGTATCTTTTTTTTTTTAAGTAAATGTCATATCCTTACCACATGGTCACTTACTGACCATAAGGGAATTTCAAATATCAAATGTCCCGAGGTTATGAATTATTTATCGATTACTTATCGTCTTAATCTTATTTCTACGTCATCCTGATACTGTAGATCCTATTCGCTATTAGTTAGCAAAAGACCTCTCTCGAATGTGGAAAACTTTCGTGCAAGGCGGAAATTTCGCAATCGCGTGGCTCCGAAGCGCACAGAAGGGTTGCCAAAACACAAACGATCGGTTAATGAACAACGATGATGGAGCGTAGGGTTATTAGCATGAAAAGTTGTCTTGGCCGTCACGAGTGATGTGGTTGGATAATAATAATGCGGATAAATTAAGTTCGCACGTTAAGCAGTTACACCGATAAAGTCACACTCTCCAAGAGAACTTGCATTCTGTTGAAATTCCCACGACAGTAAATCTCGGGTCTCGCACGTTAAAGCAAGCAGCATTCCGGATAAATAACGAAATTCGCAATTCGGGAATGCTCTGGCACGTGTCTTGGTACTTTGGCAAAGATTATTTGCGACCTTCCTCCGAGTCCACCCACGTGAAAAGTACTTGACAGATGAAACCACCAAAACTGATTTGTAGACAATCAAATTTTCTACCATTTGGCATTTCTTGGATTAACACAGCAAGTTAATCAGCATTGGGGAAAATTCGACTTTGATCTACGAGCATTGCTGATCTCGCCGTCTCATCTTATTACGAGTTTATAAATCACGTTATTGCCTATAGTAAAAAGGGGATATGTTGTGTCTGATTAATAATAGTTGACGTTTCACTCCCAGCCGGCAAAACAATATATTTTTATCACAGCCAGGCATGTGGGAGATCCTGTGGCGTAACAGAGTCACTCGAATTGCGAACTCTGCCAGGATCCTTTTCATTCATGTGGAGATACGCCAATAACAGCGTCCTAATTTCGGAACGACACCAGGAAAGCGACGCCGAAGACGACGACAACGACGACGACATTCGCGGAGGACGCCATCAAAGAAAACGTGCTCCTCTTGCGCAACCGGTAGTATTTCATTCATATGACTGTTTCAGACCCAAGTAAACCCCGACGATTTTAAAATTAATTTCTCGAACTTCCCACTTGCCCACACTTGCGAGATTATCTTGAAACTTCACACTAAATAAAAAATTAGTCAATTTCCTAGATACACTCACGCATACTTGAGCTAAACAGGAAACAAACTCTAGAAGTGACACTAGGTTAAAGTCACAAAATATAAAAAGCGCAAATACAAGAAAGAAGTAAACTCATAAATTACTGTGAGAATTACTATGAAGACAAAATGTTATGAGTACAGAGAGAGAGAGAGAGCAATAGCTTGTGAATGGGGGAATAGTAAATGAATGACAGGAAGTCAATACTGAATAATAAGTAGTAGGATTAGGATGAGATAAGCGTAAAAGACGGAAGGAAAGGAAGTTAAGGCGGGGGGGGGGGGGGGGGGTCGAACTTGACTTTGGTTGACGCTTTCCGTTGATTTTGGCAGAGGGGATATTGAGCTCGTCCCCCGGATCGCCTACGCGTTTCTCGAGCATGCTTGACGTAGACGCGTGTGCACGCGTTACCTATTCATGCGTTGTTAACACGATTTCCGATGCCGTCGAACGAAATACCGCGCGAAATAATATTTATATTTCACCCTCGGCGTCAATGGTGCTCTACGACAACAGCATTTGCGTAACAAATACAAAAGCAAATTTACAACTGCAATCCTTGCATCGATCTGATAATTAAGAAAGAACGCGACTTTGTCAAATATGAATTCGCAAGAATAATTAACAGCTAACTTGACTGTATAGTCACGATGCAAATTATTAGCTACTCGACTTTGTAAGCAAGCAGTGTCATTCACTTTTCCGCTGTCGCAGTCTGATTTGCTAATAAAGGAACGTCGAATGACGCCCGTCACGATAAGGACGCTCTCGCGTATCGCCTACGTTACAAAACACGTAATGTACACATGGTAGGATCTAAAAATAGAAGTGCAGTCGACGCACATGCACTTGGACCCTCTTTACGCTACTGCCTGGATTATTTAACGCGACGATATTAACATATCCATTGGTAACGTTTTGCGCTACAAAACTGCGTCTTACCTACAGATTACTTTCGCACTCTCGCCATTACTCCCCCCCTCCCCCCCCCCTCTCTCTCTCTCTGTCGGTTTACTTTAATTACCTTTTCTATCTCGATACTGAATAATGTACGCAATCATTTACTTGTTTTCATGACTTTCAAGTTCTCTCGCGGTTCCTTCTCTGTACCTCCCCCTTCAGTAGGCACTATTCATTATCGATTCACTATCAATTCACTATCAATATTTATAAGCATATGTAAAAGTTTAAACGCTAAGTCATCAATATTGTATGTTTCATATCATAGTTATGTAATAGGTCTTCTAAAGACATGAAACCATTAATGCTAATACACAGACATTATCACCCATTAGTCGTGCCACAGATTGTATCATAGATTATTACTCTGTACAAAAACTTTATTCAAAATTGCCGCACGGTCCTACCAGCTTCGTCGAAATAAAATGTTATCATTCATTCATTCTCTCAAAATTTACAAATTGTAATGAATGCCACGTTCGCTTTATCCTCATCGCTCGATCGACAAGAAGCGACGTGAGTTAATTTGACGCATGCGCATTAACGATGCGGTCAGTAGTTCTCTGTCAGACTGTAAATAGGTTAACGGGAATAAAATGGCGACAAGTAAAAATAGGACGGCGGATATGCACATCCGTAGTCGCTATCCCCGCCCGCTGGATTCGTACGAGTCGTATCTTCCGCGAAAATAAATTGATAAGAATCTTTGTATACAACTTTGAATAAGCAACATCTTCGCAGGATTAAATCTAAGCGTTCTATAATTAATCGATCGATTAATCAGCAACTAAAAATAATTCTGTCGCCATTAGCCACGCTCGACGGTCCAAAGTGCAAGATTCTGTAAATAAAACTGTACGCACGGGTAAAGTGAGATTGCGCATGTGTGCACGCACTCTCGTGTTCTATTTAGGATCGAATCGTCCATACGATATGCGATCCACCTATTAACGCTGCCAGTGGTCGCGTCATTAAATGCACTGTAAGCTCATCGGATACACGGAATCCTGAGAATTTCGCACCGGTTGTCTCACTTTATAAATCCAGTAGTACTTCTTGGGCATTGTGTGATAATTGACTTACTATTTTCATCGGTCGCGTCACTGCAAGACACTGGTGACGAAGTCTTAATTAAATGCACGGTATGACTGTTCCTATATCATAGTACAGGGTGGTCATAAAGTAACTTTCCTATAACCAGCCGTTTAGAAGTTACAGAATTTTTAAATAGGGAGGTTACTTTATGACCACTCTGTACAACACTTGTGAGATCATTTATCATAACGTAATCGCTACTCGCAAGTAATTTAAATTGCACTAAATAAAAGGAAGCACAAAGATGCAGGTAAATGAAACGATTCAAAAAAGATAGGTAAGCGTGAAAGGTTTCTATGTCTGCTTACCTTTCGCGTTGATTGCACTGGTTGGAGGGTGCTCGCTGGACATCCTGCTTCCTCGAACGTCCACCTGGAGTACATTGACCACCCCTAGTGCCAGTCCACCTCTTCTTTGTACATCACATATGTCCAAGCACTGGAACGAGAGTCACAGAGTCATGCGTTATCGTGGAGAACGATTCCATCAATGGGTCCAATTTCTTTTTTTTTTTAAGGCAGCTCTCCGACATTTAAATTCGACCGTGTAATCTAATAACTTGTCACGCAAATACAATTAACGATTTGAGAAAATCTAAACGAATGAAACGAACCATCCGCAGTCACTCGCAAAAGTGATAAGAGCCAAGGGACTCTTAAAGCTCAGGACAGACACATTGTTGCGCTCGGGCGTCCCGTGACGTCGCGCAAGTAATACCACTTGCCATTAGGGAAGAGGAGAGCGGGTTGGACCTTCCCGATGATGCATCGTGGCTCCACTTGGCACGAGTCGGCTTCAGGAAGTCCACGCTCGTCACCCGGATGTATTCGGATTTAGGCTTCTCCCTTGAGTAGGCTACCGTTTTCGACAGTGGGGAAGCAACAATATGACAATGTAAAACATTGTACGTTTTTTTTTATGACGAACATCAACAATGAACGTCAATATCAAGGAAACGAAACTATACACCTATCTGTAGTCGGGATCCAGGAGTTCAATGTATTTTTTTTTGGCAGTTTGCAAATAATGCAACTCTGCACATCACACGTGGCCTTTCATAAAATCACGGAAATATACGCTAAAATAGAAAAATAAAATATATTCAGTGCAAAACCATACACATGCATATTTTGTAAAAAAAAATTGTATGCAGAGCCACGTATAGCTTGCTAGAGACTTCATTGTTTTCGATTTGTCGAAAAAATACATTGAACTCGTGGATCGACTATACGAACGAAATAATAGGCCGATGATAAATTGAAAGAGACTATGCACTAGGAATGTAACCGAATATCTTTTTTAACCCTTTGAAGCATGGTGTCCTTCTAAAATGCCACCTTTTTTAATTTAATTTTTTATTTTTTACACTTATAATGTTTTTCAGTGATTGTACATGCATTTTTAGGTCCCTAGAATATCACTGACTACTGAAAACCCACTGGCATAATTTAATTTCTCAAGTAGTGTATGTTATAAAAAACCAAGCCATAAAAAAACTTTCTTTTTACAGAATAAATGTAATTGTGATTAATCTACCAGGTAAACCATGAGTAAAAAATGGGTCCGAGGAGGTTCTTTGAGTCGGTGAACTCGAATACTAAGTCAAAAATACCAAATTCAAAAGAACAGATTCAATATGGCGGACCAAAATGCAAAAAATGACTTGATTAAGATGAAACTCTGAACTCTGGGATTTTTGAGGTCGCTGATTTCGAATCTGAACTAAAAATTCAGAAATTCGAAATGGAGGATCCAATATGGCAGACCAAATTTATAAAAAATAGTCTGATTTGCATAAAGCTCGGTACCTAGGAATGTTTTGAGTCGCTAAATACGAATCTAATGCCAAAAATTACCAAATTCCAAATGGTAGATCCAATATGGCGGACCGAAGTCGCAAAACACTGAAATACTAAATTTGGTATAAATCTGATGACTTTTTGTAATTTCGTTCCGCCATATTAGATCTGCCATTTGAATTATGACTTCAGATTCGAAATCAGCAACCCCAAAAACTCCTGACCACCAATTTTCATGCAAATCAGCCTACTTTTTATAATTTCGGTCCGCCATTTTCAATCTTGAAAATTTTCATCCCAGATTCGGATCCAGCGACTCAAAAAAACCCCTATAGGTGAGTTTAAAAAAAATCGCATGTAAGGAAAAATGTATACTTCGAAGGGTTAAAGTCTTCCAGCGATGCTTGAAACTTTCCGTGAACTTCTATCCATGCCAGAACAGAACAGCAAGCGATGAACAGATGAGCGGGAAAAAGGATACATTTAAATCTCACTTTATGTAAAAGAATCAATTTCTCTTTATAAATTATTAATCTAACGATTGATTCCCAAAATGACACATCATATTGTCCAGTTGTATTTTCGCTAGAAATTTAAATAACTTTACGATTTTCAAGGAAGAATTTCTTAAATGGGTGAAGCAATACCGCAAGCGAATAAACAAGATTTCTTTTCCAATAATATCCAACTAGAATATCCAAAGAGTATTGCAAAAATACGAATTTTATGCAATTTCCATGTAGTCGGTACGATCTGCGCGTTACAAAAAATAAAAACAAAAGCACTTTTTGGAATTATTCATTTGTACAAATATGGCGACGGTAGCAGGACATTACGAACAATGATCAGGAATATTTAGTCATGAAAACGATAGTCTGGGATACTTAGTAAATTCCAGCAGTAGTTTAACATATTTAAGCTTTTTGTCAGCATTTTTGTTGTGTTCATGTCGAATATTATACGTAAATTATTTGAACTACAATCTGAAATGTTTGGATATGACAAGTAACAATACGATTACGAAATTTTGATGGCGAATATTTGAAAAAGAGCTATGACCGTGAGCGAATAGAACAAAAGTTTTTACGTGTTATCTGACAGAATGAAATTCGTGAAAAACTGTACAAAAGAAAATAACAATAGTTTCGTAGGATCATATCGATTGGACGTTCTGTTCGCATGGTCTGCTGTTAAATATAAAGCATCAGCTTAAAAAATAAGAATATTTATTGCAAATTGTTATAACATGCGCTTATGAAACTTTGACGTTTTTAACAGTCTAGTCACGCTACAGTGCTGATTCAAACATGCATTGAAACTTTTATATAGCTCATTATATAAGATATTTCAATTTCATTATTGGATAATCTTTTCATGTATTACATATAAAAGTAAATAGTGTCGTATTCCTTAAAGATGTATGAAGTAAAATTATAATCGATGATAATAGATATTTGTCAAAGTGAAAATAATAAGCAGAAGCAAAAAGATTGACAAAGTGAGCAATGTCTAATAAAAAGAAGAAATATCTAATAGGCTTTTAAAATATTCCTGGAATCAAAGAAAAACGGGACAAAGTATCGTTTCCGAACAGAAGAAAAAGATTTCAGAAAACCTGTAAAAAAAATGCACGAAAGCTTGGAGAGAAGAGATACGGAAAAGTAGAACGATAAATGAATTCTGGGAATCCATTAAAGATTTCAGACCAAATAAAAATGGTGAAGCAAAATGAATTAAGAAAGAGCAATGGTTACGATATTTTAAACAATTGTCGACTAGTGGGAAGAAAGAGGACAAAAGAAAAGGACCAATACGAGAACAGAAGAATGGAAACAACGAAGAAAAGCAAAACGATGAAGACAGTGGGGAGCTGAACAATGATATTAAACAAAAGGCAGAATATTGAAGAAAATAAAAAAAAGAAAAAGCTTTAGAAAATGATATACTGAGAGTGAAATTGATCCCAGAATAAACTTCGAACAAAATGGATGCGAATATTAAACGACCTGTGGAGGAACAATGAGATAAACATAAATTGATACATGACAAGAATTTACCCGATCCACAATTCAGAATAAGTTGACGATGTATCGAATTACAGAGAAACAGCTTTGCTTGAAATTGGATATAAAATATTAAGACGCAAATGACGCTACAAACACTAAGAAGCTGTTTAGAAGGGACAAGAAAAATTTCAGATAGCCAAGCAGTAGTTTCAAAGAAGAAAAATCTTCGTGCTAGATTTACTGATAAAGAATATAGTAAAGAATGAACAAGGCATTTCCTCTATAAACTCTATGTGGCATTTGTAGATTTCAGAGTCACCCTTGACATGACATCAAGAAGTTACTGCTGAAGAAACTGAAAAAGAGCTAAAAAAGAGGATTGATGGACAAGATAGAGAGAATATGTTGAAACCAATGAATACGTAATGAAAATCAGCGAAAGAATTTCAGTTTGAAAAAAAATAGCTGAAGGATGGTGTTGCCAAATGAGCCCCGTTCTCTTGAACGTATTCCTAAAGGGCTCAGAAGAGGACTGTGAATCAGAAAGAATGTAAACAGAGTGGATGAAAGATGTGGAAAAAATACTGGCACAAATAGAAGATGGAGGCACGCTGAAATGGATGTAGAAAGGAATAGACACGAAGGCAATAGAATAGGGGTCTACAAGAAATATTGGGGCAAACAGGTTTCCCAAGAGACAGGACCACTTGAACCATGTGCTCGTACCTTATGTATTCGCCGTTATAAAAAAAAATTAATTCCACGGATGCGGAACTTTCGAACTGGAAGTGTTCGACATTTGCAATTTTTACTGATCTATTTACATCCTCATGATTTTTTTGTGATTTTCAATCCGACTGGTTAAGCGGTTCAGGCTGAATTTTGAATACAGACATACCGACAGTAAGTTCTCGGATTTTTCGGCATACGTCGTCTTGAAACCGAAAGTGCTCAAAGATCTGCAAATACTGCTCTATCATCTACATCTGGAACTTAATTTCTTTTGCAAATTTCAATCCAATTGGTTCAGTGGTTCATTCAGAATTTTGGATACAGACATTTTTGGTCGTGCACACACGGATGCAGACACACGTTTTTGCCCTTTTATCTCTTTAATTAAAAAATTCGAATAATGTATCTAAACAGATCGAATCAAAATAGATAAATAATGAAATAATGAGCGAGTGTAAATTGTGAAAACATAGGAAAACCAGAAAGTGCAAAATACAAAAAGATGTACGTGTAAACATATGAAAGAGACAACATTAAGTATTGGAGCATATGTGGAAGTGTGAAGAATTAACGTGTATGAAGCTGGAAAAGCCACAACGTAAAATAAAATCTATTGACAAATTATTTTTATTGAATTTTTATAAAATAATCTATTAATAAGATATTTTAATTTTAATATATATTTTCAGTCGATTTTTTATCGGGAGGGGGAGGGGGTGCTAGGTTTACAGATGTCTTATTCCATTTCAATTTTCAAACATTTTGTGTTCTTCTACAAATCTCTATTTCAAGATGTCAAAAATTACAAATCATTTCACTAAGTCTTTAGTATGCTCATACTGAATCGAAAATGGGTTTATTCAAGTACGGCATCCCGAAGGAATTACGATTTCGGGAAAGTATCGATCACATGGGTTTATTTTTCATTCGAAAAGAACCCGTCTAAAAATTACATAAAAGAAACGGATGAAAAATGGCACGCATTCTTGCGAATAAAGGATACCGAGAGGTTTTTATGGTTACTCCCTTGAAAGATATTATCCGGCTAGTTGGGATTGTTTGTTATCATCGACGGACGAATGCTTCCAAGAAAACAACCTAAATTAAGGACAATCCTGAAAGTAGGTCGCATAGTAGATAGCTCATGAAAGTATCGAAAGCTTTTTTCCCTTAAATTTTAGATTGTGAACGCACGTATCTGGTCGCTCGTGATCTATAGATCGCTGGCGTGTGTTTACTTACATTTCTTATACTATGTACAAAGATCCTAAATATTCTTTTAAGGAAAGATGTTTCTTGAGTAATTATACACATAACGTATTTACAATATTTTGTGGATAAGTGTGCAAAGATTACCTTGAACAAAAAACTAATAATCCACATGGTCAAAACAGCACTGGAAAAATGAAAAAATCACAAAATTCTCAAGAAAAGTGTGTACAGCAAAATAAAGTAAATAAAACCGGTATATTCTTAGTCTCGATTCATAGTATATCTTTCCCAGTCATCGTCAGACATAAATTCCATTACAAGGGTAAATTTTGTTATGATTTACGACGATTCTATTCTCCACTGTGCGAAACTGAAATTGAATTTCAATGGTGAAATAAAAAATCGTAATCGGGATACGTGATTTTGAACTCATTTTCAATTCTGCTCGGAAAAAACATTCTATCTCAAAGATACTCCTGGATTTAGAAATGGTATGGGGCTAGGAACCAATAATGTATGCAGACACGAAGAATAATAATAGCCATGATAGCCATCCAATGATTTATTTTATCTCCTCTCTCGAGTCAATTAATAGATGCGACAAATAATGCAGGCAGTAAGTCTCTAGGTGTGTCAATCAAAACCATATCGTGGACGTTAATTAATCGTCAACCCACGCATTTTATATAAATAATTAATAAAGCAGGGCGCAACGCCTTGGTACTCCATGTTGCTGACCATTCGTTGCCCGCATTACTAAACCGAGATTACACCGACCGAATTTCCTGTTCTTGCTACTCACAAAAGTCGAAGGAGGAGTAATTGAAAAATAAAAAATATTCATTCATATACCGAGCAATGTACGTCAATATTGGCAAATACCGATACAAAGAGCACAGGGAGATATCTTTCAATTCATCCCGACCTTTTAGAGCACCTTTGTATCACTGTTTATATTATAGTATATGGTTTGATAATAATTTTAAATTTACTTGAAAAAATCGAAAAAATATGTCACTGTCATTATTCACCGTTACACATGATGGCCCATTGTTAAAAATATGGCCCAATTTTGAGAAACAATAAAAATAAACGAGTCCCTTGAAAAGATCGTCGTAAATTTAACATTCTGCATGAAAAATTCTCTTTTTATGGCGTATCGTACTTGCGAAATTTACGCGATAAAGAAAAGGCGCAAAATGATAGAAAAGAACGGTCCAACAGGTGTTTCCAAGTGTTTTTCTGTTTTTTCATTTAAAGCGTTGTCGGAATCTAGTTGAGATTTTTTTCTAATTCAAATCAAGGAAGAAATCTACATGGATAGTTACACGTTGCGACATATAAGCAAGGTGAAGATTCCGATTTGGTCGTTGTTCTAGTTACCGACGTATGTACTCATGGCTATCGGAAATCTTGGGCACGTGCACGTACACGCGGCGATCGATAAGTATTACAGGATTTGTTGTGAAGTAGAAATAACTGTGAAACCAATGACAAATACAAGAATGACCGTTTCACGATATTGAATATACATAGATCGAAAATGGAGTACACGTTATAAAGTAGATATTCAAAAATGCAAACAGACACGAAAAATGCTCTCGCAATTCAATGACACTTGGGTAAGATCGTAGCCTACAAACTGTCAGACATATTACTCTCTTATAGATTCATTGGACGAGGTTTATTTAGGGCCCAAATAAAGGTGGAGGTAGTTGCATGTGGACTGTATATTTCATTGTTTGTCATATTTTTAACAGTCGAGCGAAACTTGCGCATTTCGAAAGAAAAGTTAGACGTCTGGCGTCGTAACGAGAGACTTGCTTAACGTAGGATAACATGCAGGGACGAAGAAGAATGCGTCTGAAGCAAGGTGCCAAAGGCGCTTCTATTTCGAGCGACGTACATGTGCAAACATTATGAGATAACGGATAAATCGGGCAATGTCAAGGGAACACGAGGGAGCCAAAGAGCCAGGAAACCAAGGAGTCAGGGTACCACTAGCCAGCGAAACGATGGAAGAGAGAGGACGATAAACTAGAGAAGCGAAACGTGTCCGAATCTCTTACGAGTCTCATTAGCAGAAGAGAGAAAGAGCACGCGTAACCTTGTACACAATGGGATAATAACGTGCGTAGTTTCGTCGTGGCTGTGCGTTGGTAAATAACGGATAAATCGGCGTGGAAAACTCTTAATGGATGCGTGTTGAGTTCTCATGAGAACCCGTCATTTTTGACCTACCTCACTGACTTCGAAGCCGTGCCGACGAATCCAAATTGACCAAACGTTCTCTCACCCTTCCGAAAACACACCGAGACGAGTCGCTAATCAAACGCTTAATACAATCCACAAACGAACCAATAAATATTTGTCCCACTAGCGAAATCCTACATAGAGCATGTACACGGGCACAAAAACAATGCGATCGCGCTGCTACCTCGCCGTGGTTTGCGCAACTACACACAGTCCACCGGGCTCGAGTTTCCCTGGCTGCCAGCACGCATGCGTTTCATTTTTGCCGTACACAATTTGGTTTTTCTCGAAAAACTACACTCTGTACGTACAACGTAATCATTTTGAATTTTATTCGGTTTCTACGTCACCTCGAAAAACCACGTTAACGCGCGACGTTCTAACCTACAAGTTTTAGACTCTAACATGACTAATGGTGTCCTCCACAGTGCCATCAAACGGGCTTCCTTGGTAGATGTTCTTTTGAATTGTCTTATTTACTTTCCGTGCGTTGTACAAAAATATACTTGTGTCGTAGGTTATCTAAACTTTGTAATTTATACTGTGTGACCTGTCAACTATCAACAGTTACTTTAATACGTATAAACTCAAAAGAAATTTCGATATTCCACTCAGCATCTAAATCAACATCACTACAATATCAAATATAAATTTAACACCTGAATAATACATAACAATCATCTTGTATTATTCTTCGAAATACACCGGGGTAAGATTGATGTGTAAGATTAATAATTTTAATAAATGATATGGGTATGTCACTGCTAATTACTTCATACATTGAAAAGAGTGGTAACATATGTAGCATATATTCAGCGATTAACGTCAAATACTTAATAAAATTATTTCCAATGTTGACTTTATATGAGATTACTGCAGATTGCTGCAGATCGAAGTCGGTTAGCGGCATAATTAGCGGTCGATCTTTTGACTATAAAAGTGGGAACAACAGGTCTGACATACGTGATAATAAATTTACCCTAGTTTGAATTACTTCAAATCAATTGTATGGACACTAAATTATTTACTTTGATGAAGCTGTTGAACTATTTCTTTTTTAATATTTTTCTGCATAAATAAAGCTGATTTTATTACTAATAAGACAAGTTTATGCTTACATACAATAGGGATTTTTAAATACTTACATTGGCCGTCCATTATAAGGTTGGCATTAGTAGTGTAACCTAGCGGTTGAAGTAAGAACTATTACATACTGACATTTCAAGGTGTGATTTCCGTGATTTCGCTCCAGCAAAGTGAACAAAGCCGACTTACAGTACGCAGTAGTTAATGGGGTAGTTGATTTTTCATAATAGCAGCAGTATGGTCAATGTTCCTAAACAAAGTATCGTTTTGTAATATTTTACATTAGGTTCTTCTAATTGTGTGCATGTAAGTATAATATTCTCCAACTTTTGTACATCATTCTAATAATTTAACTTTCTTCATATTTAAATTGTAAATAATATACAAATTATAACTAATGAGTATTAAAAGATCTGTCACCCTGAATAGTAATTGTACCAGTCATTAAGTTTACATGACATCACTTTGTTCACATAATTAAGGAAGTCTATAATTTGTTATACTCGTCCTTGATAAATTTAAATTTTGTTCTCTTCATTTGTGTATTTTTTTGATGATATATCTCTCATTTGATTTCCACATTAAACAGGGTAGTTTTCCTTTATTGCATGACCTGTGAATTATTTTCATCAGCTATTCAATGATAATCTAATACTTGGTTATATTGCTCGTTCACTAAAAAATGTTCATTTTACAGAAGATGTCTTGGTTTTTTGGAAAAAAGAAGCACCACAAGGAGTCCCCTCCAGAATCCTCTGATGAAGCACCAACAAATCAAGGAGATGATTTTATCTTCGTAGAACGACGTGGAAATCCTGCACCGGAGTTGCCAAGTGACGGAAGTTCACAACCAAGTGGTGGTTTATATCCAGTTATTGATAACATACCATACAATCCAACTCCTATTCATACAGACTTTCCAAAGCAAACTACTCATAATGAAGCACAAAATTATCTGCAAGGTGTCCCTTTCAAATTATGCAAACAGTTAGATAATACCATTTCTGGAGATTCCGATATTGATATGTTAAGAGTTAATGAAATATTATCTTTCATTGTGAGATTAGAAAATGAAGATTTCACATATGATTTTAACCTTGAAAGGAGTATTGCAAATGAAATGGATAGTAGAACTGAGTAGTTAATGAAAAAATGATTACATGTTTTTATCTATAAACGAAAACTGACAGAACGTGTGTTTATAAAATCCGTCATTGTGAGTAAATAACTGTACAAACCTGTAAGATTATGCTTTCTCAATTGTACATGGATACAATACAATCATTTCTTGCATCTTACTAAACACTTCTTTTTGATACGTGTGCTCTACATTTCTGTTTACTAATTATGTCTAGCATCAAGTGTGATAACAATATGATGCTTTTTGTACTTTCAAAATTGTGTACATGCCTAGTATATAGATAGTGTATCTAGATGAACGTGTTTTAGTAAATATGTTGAAATAAGAGAACAAATAGAACAAATTATACAGTTAAATAAGTTTACATGGCACTACAATAATATACCTTTTATTACTTATTACCTACATGTAGTAATTAAATAACATTTGAATCTATACATCAAATTTGTTGCAGAGTGTTAATGTTTTTATGTACAAAGTAAAAATTTAATTGATTCGACATATTCATGTGCAGTTCAATGTAATTATTGAAATTTATTTAAAAATAAATACTATACAACGTTAATTGGGAGTTGAATAATAAAAATATATACCATATGAAGAAAGGAGACTATAATAATTGTTACATTATGTTTGTGGCTTGATGATTGTTGGAGCATGGCAAGACTTATTAAGATGGTTGTAACAGTTTAATTCATAGAAAGAAATAAAGTAGAGTAATACATGTAGTAAGAATTAGGAGAAATGGTAAGAATGTCTTAACTGCTCCCCAGAAGCTGAAAATATACAAAATAGTTAATTGGATTAATAGTGTTTGTATTGCAATATATCATATCTGCTGATATATTAACCTCACCTAACAAAACGCCCACATATAAAAAGGATGCATGCTAATTTTATCATGTTCCAACTTTGATTTTTGTAGTTCATTAACTCCAATGCCGTAGCAACATGAGAATGGCAATTATCAAGATATAAGTTATGCTGAAAAGAATTATATTGTGAAGTCCTATTACTACTTAACATATGAACCAGGCTATTCAGCTATAACGCATCATCTGAAGTTGGTTTTGCCACAGGATTCAAATGGATAGTTATAGTTAATGCATTTAAACTGAACAGTCATATATATTTAAATGCAAAAATTCTACCATTCGTCCTTTGTATTTTTCACTAGCTTCTGCCACTGCTGAATCCCAACCTTGAACACCTCCTCTAGCATTTTGGTAATTTAATTGCAAATATCTAGTAGGTTGTCCAAATGCCATATTATCTTCCGATACATGATAAGGCCCAGCAAAGTCTCTTATTATGCCAGAAGATGTTCCAATGCCCATGTGACCAATAAATGGGAAGAAATATCTGTAAAACGTAAAATGTGCTCTTGAATAATTTCTATACAAATAAGAATACTTTAATTTGCTACATACGTCAAGAAAGGTATTGGAGTCCACACGATGCAGAATGGAAATCTTTTCCTAACTGGATCTACCGTTAAATCCATCATTGGCAATGATGATGTATCACTTAGCACATCATTGTCTTTCATCTTTAATTACACTGAATAAGAGATATAACATATGCGAAAGATGACATTAACATTGTATAATTTTCATGTTGTATACTGATCTATGCGACAATCATATTAATAGTACATGGACAGCTACTACTTGACAAAATTGAACAACCAGGCGGATATTTGCTTCCTCATAGAAAGGTGTAAATACCCACTTACATTTTATCAATAAAGAAAGATCATGCAACTTGGCTAGCCACTATACGTAAAAGTATCGTTCCTTACGATAGAGGAATATCTTCTTTCCAATAGAATTGTTTCGTCAAACAAAAACACTATAAACTTCTATTTCCAAAAGTTCCCTGAAACTTGTCGAATTTTTGTGTCATATAAGTAAGCATTGCCAGCACTCGATCGCTTATGTTCCGAATGGATGTCAAAAAATGTATCAATTACTACGTTTCCATCGTCCATGATTTAAGTAGGATTAACCAATCATGTGAAACATTTGAGAAGAATACAGAATGTTTCTTCTCAAATATTGCACATGATTGGTTAATCCTCTCTAATTCTACACGATGGAAACGTAGTCATTTCTTTTACATTTTGCTACCAGTAAAGGATTAGGAGGTGCTGCCACCTAAGAAACTTTTGGCTCTTTGATTGAACTATAGACTATTAGCTTTGTTGACTGAGGCCGGTTAAAACAGAAACTGGCAGACAGATTTCAGCTTTTATCCGTATTGTATTATCGATATTGCAGGACACTGTTGTTGTTACATTTTTAGCTATTATAATCTTGTAACTACCCAGTAAACAATATATAACAGTTACATACCTACAATGTTAAAAGGTCACACTTAGGGATGTAATAGTTATGTACATCAGATGATTTACAACTATTATATCCTTGAGTGTGACCTTTTAACCTTGTAGGTATTTAACTGTTATATATTGTTTGCAGGGTATAGTCACTAATATTGAACCACAATGCTATAAAACCATTTATTTCACACGTTGTGAAATAAAATTTTGTTCGGTACTCGTGCGAAAAACCTTTTCTAAACTCGTGTGATTGCAACACTCGCCTTCG
>JARQST010000399.1:3436013-3499681 GCA_030142225.1 Pachycephus smyrnensis | reverse complement strand
AACACGTAATCACATATTTCAATACAAATGGATATATTTCCGAAAGACCTCCACCGAGTAGAACGAAGCCCATTTACATTATTAACTTTTGAGGCAAAATTGAGCTTGGATTTCAAGTTTCAGGAGCGGTTTGTGTTGTTTGTAGATGCTTTACGTTTGGAAAAAACTAGCGGGCAGCATAATAACACTGAACACTGAGCGGTCAATTTTCTATAAAATATCTTTAAAAAATCTACACGTCACAGTATTACAAAATTATTGTGTCGGACGCGATCGCTTCACTCGCATGCCACGCTAGATGCAAGAAACTACGTGAAGGAACTGCGAGACATCCTAGAACTCCATATCCATTATTAAGACACCCTAGAACTCCACGTCCGTTACCTAGCCACAAGAAACTACGGAGAGGAACAGCGAGATACTCTGGAACTCCATGTCCGACACTTAAAATACGGGGAATTACGTTGAAGCACACACATACGCGCGCTGCACACGAATGGTGGTTCTACTTTTTGTGTGGGCTAAAGACTTAATAATTTTATACTGTTGTGAAGGCAGCCTTATATTATCTGAAAATTCATTGTGAACGGAACGTTGACGGACATTAAAAATGTGTTTGATTGTGTTGTGTATTGGTGAATCGCCAGTGCCATCCATCGTGTATAAAAATAAAGAAGACAAAGCAGTCAGCGCCATCTGTTGTGTCAAAAAGTAATTGGACGTGCGAAGACGACGATGACGACGACAACGACGGAACTGAAATAAAATGATCTCGCTCGCCCTCTCAATACGCCCTGATCTTGTACACCAATCTCTTAGACTTTGGTGGCAATCAATTCAGAACCCTCGATTCCTATAATGAATGTGTTAATAACTTTTTCTCATACATAGCAGTTCATAAGATACTTGATTCCAAACATAGGTACAGCCGGTTGCCTGTACTTGGCGCGAGACTCGACCGAGTTTCTTGATATTCTTAGTAGATCCCAGTACATTCTGAGCATATGCAGAAAAAATTCATATGTCCTAAGAATATCATTGTGCTATCTGGAGAGAAACTCTGCACGAGTAACTTTACATGAATAATACATGAAAATTCTATAAGTTGTAAACCAATAGATTTATTCGTTCTAGATGTGTACAAGTACAGCTATAGATTAGCGAACACGTGTGGATATACATGCGTTCTATCTGTATCATCTGTATTGCTCACTTCTGTGTTCAAATCTCGGTCAAAAATGGTTGCAAAATTAATTTTATTTATCTATGACAGTTCAATTTTATAGTTAAGTTCTTAAGAAACATTCAGACATTTTTTCAGAATTTTTTGTAAATAGTAAGATTGTGTTATATGTCGTAGCAGTGAATGATCCATGTGTGGGGTTACTGAACGCCGTAAAAACAACAGTGAGGATCTCGGGCTAATTCACATTATAAATATTGGGTTGGCAAGTAAGTTCGTTCGGTAAATTGTATTTCATTACACTTTAAAAACCGAACGAACTTACTTGCCAACCCAATAGAATTGTACTGGATAGATGCACCTATTCAAGTTAGATTTAATTCCGCGATTCAAGTAGATGGGCTAAGTTCAGTTAGTGTGAGTATTAACTCTGAGTAGCCCTGTTTTTTGCTTCTTGAATGACTGTAAATAAGGATTCGGCCTTCTTATTGCTATCAATACTTTAACGTGCAAAATAATAATGAAAAATCTATTTTTTCTAAATCCTCTTTTCCCGTACGCGGAGAAATTTTTACTTATACCTCAGGGTATTTTTGTTCCGATATACTATACGACCAATGCTCACCTTTTGCATGAGTTGTTTGTCGGCTGATCAAAATTAGTCATCGCGTTTCCTAGATAGGTATGACAGAAGTAACGTCTTATTTTAGGCTATTTAAGTACTCCGATCGAAGGGGTATTCTATTCTAGATGGCCGATCTTTAGGTCAATTTTGGGATTTTTTTCTATGAAATAAAAAAATGCAGAATGTTGGCATTTTATGTCTTTTACAATTAAAAAATTATAAATTTAATTGATCATTGCTACAGTATTTAAAGATATCAGTAGTCGCATGCATTATCTTCTGAAAATTTCTCCGGGCTTGTCCCACGGTTTGTGTCCATTTTACTGATCTGAGAAAAAATTCAAATTTTTTTAAAACTTTATAAGTGTACTTATTGTTCCTATCACGATTAATAAATTGAAAAACGTTTAACAAAATGGCGTCCGGTTAAAGAGAGACGTTATGTGATATACATAATTTTTGCGGCTTTTGCGAGCGACAAAAAATAAGTTTGTTCTACGCTATCTGCTTTGCAAGATCCTTTCCTACCTCGCAATTCGCGATTAAATTAAGTTATCTAAAGTATTTTCCATTGCCAATTGGTACAGTTTGCATGGAATTTTCAATTGTTTCTGTTTAAATCTGTTTTTATTATTGCGCCAACTTGTATCCAAACGGTATAAAAAGGCGACTCATTGCCAAATCAGTCAGTCTCGCCCCGATTGACCGACTGGCGACTATCCTAAAGTGATCTCCGAACCTCGCTTCAGTTCTGCAGTAGCTCTGGGCTTCGCTGTAGTTAAATGGAAACTAGAGGTCTGGTCTTTCGGATCCGACTGAGAAAACCCCCAAAATAAAGCAATTTTATACGCCATAAATGGAGTTCTCGTTTACGACGACGGATACGCCTTGCGGAGCAACGGAGAACTAAAATCTTTGCGTCTCTCCTTCAACTTTCTCCAGCACAATCGATCTGGAGACAATACAGACCTCTTATTCGATCTTCGGAGCTATCTCTGGCTCCAAAACCTAGAACCTTCACTCCAGAGCTCGACCTAGATGAAACGCCGTCCTTCTGACGATACGGTAGGCCAGCCATTGCTTGCACACCGATACCTTCGCCTATCCGATCCTTGTCACCAACTCCAGAAGCGATTCGGTGTCTTCTTAGTCCAAAGATCAACGGAGACGCAACTCCATGAGGGTGTTCCCATTCCAGGAACCGCTTGAAGAAAGTCGCACGCCAGCTCCTCGAACTATTCGGCTCCCTTTAACCTCTTGAGCGGCAAGTACAATTTCACTGTTTGTGCCCCAAACGGCAGAAAAATAAAAGTAGTTCGATTTCGATGAAACATAGTACATTAAGGTTTTTTGGGTTGCTGATTACGAATTTGAGATAAAAATTAAGAAATTTAGAATGGCGGATGCAATATGACGGTTTAGAAATTCTAAAAGTTCAATAAAAATCTGTAAACATTATTGGATTTTTAGAATTTTTGATCCACCATATGCGATTCGCCATTTTCAATTTTCTAATTACGACCTCAAATTCGTATTCAGGGGCGCAAGAGCCCCTAGATACGGAGTTCGATAAGAATCCGTCGAGTTATGAGATTTTTCGAATTTTCGATCCGCCATTTTGAATTTTTGAATTTTTACTTCAAATTCGTATTCAGTGATTCAAAAAACCCTCGAGTACCAAGTTGCGCAAAAATCGTTGAAGCCAATCGCAAAATAAACGAACAAAAATATACGCACCAGTACGTCAATGCCGCTCAAGGGGTTAATTTGTGCCCAACCATATACGACGACAAGTTTTTCAAATATTGATCTAAATGCGATAGAATATTAATAATAGTATTAATGAGGATGCCCATTTGCTCCATGAGGCCCATTTTTCTACCCCATAACCTATATGGAACTCGCAAAAGTATATTATAACATTTTTACATACAAACATATATCCTTATGTTGAATCTCCTATTTGAATCTCCCCCCTCCCTAGTGGAGACCGTACTGGTGGTAAGACCTTCCGCCATTCCATATTAGCATGGTGAGACAACGTACTATCGTGAAAGGTTGCCTGTGCCGGGTAAGACTCCCAAGATGTATGCAGGATACTCCAAACAAAAAGAAAAGATTCTGTAATTATAGTGAAAGCTCGATAGCAAAAAAATGTATGTAGGTGTCGGTCGGCTAAGGGGAGTGCTGGGAGCAGCCACGAAAAAGATGAGTCGGGACCATACTAGCGAAGGGATAATCGGTACTGAAGAGCAAGGCTCGTAGGTCCAGATAGTACTTGATTATGAATGAGTGAAACCCCTCAATACAAAAAGAAGAAAATTTCAACTGCTGGAGATTGAAGCAGCGCCACAAACGGGAAAGATGGTTAGAGGGAAAGTAACAATTATCGCATAACATGACTCATACCTGCAGTTAGATGAAGATGCTAGAACCGATGCGATGATTAATGGGACGGGGTCTGAGCGTGAGGGGACTCTCACAGTAAGAGGAGCTAAGAAAGTGCGGATTTCTTAAGGGAGCTTAAGGGTGTAAAAAAGGGTGCAACATACAGATCGTATTAAACACAAGAATCACAATTTATTAATGTAAGTAATTAATCTAACAGTGAACAGAAATAGGCATATAAGTGTGACTAGCATATTGTGGAAAAGCACATCTTTTAACAAAAAGGAAAAGAATAAAACCAAACATTGGGCATTTTGGAAGGTTCGAAAACTAACAAAATTACACAAGTTTCTAGCGGAACACTTCTATAGGGGCTCGGTTCTTGGATACGGAGTGGAGATAATAAACAAAAATCATTTTTCTTCGGGGGTCGCGAAACACAGGTACCGTAGCGGAAGGTAAGGATGGGATCGGATAGGTAGTGTTATTTATTTTTAATGCGTGCGCTTAGACCTGCGACCTCTAAGGCGACTGTACATTATACACTTAAACACAGGTAGACAGGTAAAAGGAGAGGAGGCCTTCTTGAGGGTAGCCAAAGGGGAGGATTATTGACAGGATTTGGTTGGAGATAAATCAGGGAATGTGAACAACAAAACAGAATTATCTGGGAAGCAATTCCCTCGCGGAAACAATAGGTTGAGAAAGATAGGTGAGTAGGGGAGTGGTAAATGAGTGGTAGGGTCGGAACGAGAGCGGAATGGTAGGGGGTTGGAGGGCTGCCTAGCCCGGGTATTCATCGCGGGCAGGATGACTATACGGAGAAAAGCCTCGTTCTCCTAGAACACACGGGTAGGAGCAGTCAGGGCATTCACTGAGAGTGAGGCCCCATCGGCCGCAACCATAACAGAACCAGTTCGTAGGCTGGGGGCAGCTGGAGTAACGATGCCTGATTTTCCAGCAATTCCGGCAGGCCCGCGAGAATGGGGGTTTGTCGCCTTGACGTGGGGTTGCCGGAGTGGGATTTGGGACTGGTGTGGACTCAGGAGGTAGTGCGGGAGGATCATGGCGGCACTCGTGGAGGATCGAAGACTGAGGGGTGGTTTTGGGCAGCGGAGCAAACTGGAGGAAACCTTTGAGGTCGACAGGGAGAGGCGCCGGTTCAGGATTGCTGAGGGAGAGGGACATCAGCGGCGGTGGTACTGAGGTGGCCGCACGTCGGAAACGGTTGCGGGCAGCCGGTGGATGAGGTGGAGGAATTGGCTCCCGCGTGGCTCTACCCCGGCGTTTTGGGAGACGGGTCGCTGGTTGGAACGGAGTAGTCCTAGAGGTGGTAGTCCCGTGGACCCTGCGTGACACATACCGAGGTTCCTTCTTAGCTGGTGTTAGTCATTGAGGTTCGTCTGGTTCGACAGTGCCTGGTCGAGTCGGCGGGCGCACGCTGAAACTGGATCGCTCCTCTTCGTCGGGCGGCCCGCCGAATGCGGAGAAGGTAGTTCGTCCAGCTGCAGGGCATGCATTTCGGCAGTGGAAAGTGGCTGTACGATCTCTTTGAAGGCGTCTTCTAGGAACTGGATGAGTTCTGGCAGGGCTCGCTGACGTTCCTTGCAGAGAGCCAGCCTACTGCGGCGGTTCAAGGTGTGAGCTCTCGCTTGAAGTAGAGTCCCCCGTAGATAAGACGAAGGCTGCCTTATGAAAAGAGGAAGAGCGGATATGGAGCGTGGGGTAGGTCACAAATTAAAAGGAAGTGGCCAGCGTTAGCTATATACGAGAACTAAAAAAATAAAGAAAAAAAGGAAGCAAAAAGAGGGTTACTTAGCAACGTTCAAAAGCAATATGGCATAATAGAAATGGAATTAACAGGAACACTCGTCATAATCAGGGTTCTCGGTGATAGGGTTTTAAGCCTTTAATGTGACTTTCCTATTGCTTTACCAGTAGAACGAAGTTCCGGCTGCGCGGCCGACGAGGATTTATAATTTTAATCAATTAGCAAAAGTCCCGTTTGCGGCAATAGAAAGGAGTGACGTGAAGATACACTGTTCGGGGAGTGTAAGAAATATGACAAAAAATATAAATTTTGACTGGTACATCAATAAATTCGTGATACGTGAAAAATCAGAAATAGCAGATAAAAGTTTTAGAGGGTAGCATTAGGTTATGGTTAAGGTATCCGCGAAGTCGATTTCGCAGGGACGTAATCAAGTTCAAAACTAGTACATTCCCGAATTGGGGGCTACGTGGCCCAGAGATAAATACGTTCGGTCACCCTGAAGGGGTCCAGCCGCGCTGCGTTAAAAAGAAGATTAGCAGGACAATCCGCTAGAAAAATTCCCAATGTAGTTAAAAAAGTGGCCTATTCGTGGACAATTGAAAGATTAATCATTTAGAATTTTCTCACTTCGCGCTGGATAAGTAAATGCTATTCGCGCCCTAAAATATAAAGAAAGCACAACATATGAATAGAGAACAATACCAAAAAAAATCGAAGCATGAAATAGTACAGAATTATATACAAACAATAATTAATTTCTTAGCCTTAGCTTTTCGTTCAACAACGGTAGAATTCGGTGAACCAGGGTGGCCGGGGTCAATCAACTTTTGGAGTGTGGTAAAAATGCGGCGCAACCACCTACCCTTTAAATCGGCAGGCCGGTAGATGTCCATATAAGAACAAGGAACTACGGGGCGACGGAGAAGGGGAAGGCTAGAGCGTCGACGGCAGAGCGGGCAAGCAGGAAAATCTACTTCTTCCTGAGCGGGCACCTTTCGAGGACTTGACATAGTATTTTTTTAAGTTTCAGAGAAATTGCTTTTGTTTGATCAATAATAGACAACTATTGCATTCATTTAATTGTCTTTAATTCCAACATATTTATTCAATACTACAGGAGGGTCCCGAATTCTTGCGATGCTCGATAAAGACCAAATAATTCCAGATGCCAGAAGTTAATAAGCCTCATGAATGGCACAAAAGAACAGACTAAAATATTAATTATAAGTTAAGACAGAATCCTCCACTGAGCGGATTGAGCGAACTGCGAACATGAGCGGAACGACATTCGCTCTATTCAAGTTCGACACAATAATACTCTGCCATTAAGACGGAGTGCCTTAACTGGAAATTCACTGTGTATGTGTTTTAAATGACCATAATATTGCCTAAGAGGTAACGAAAGAATCTCACTAAAATTCTTTCGTCTCGAGTCTCGCACGGCAGATTGATTCCCACAAAAAGACTACTAACTGACTAACAAGCGAACGGACTAGCTCACTAGCGTACGACGCTCAAAACGTAAGTGAAGTCTTTGTCCTGTCGCTTGGCTCGTTAGGGTTTGCCAATCCCTTCCCAATGACACGTATTTCTTGGAAATTGATAGTCAGTTAAACTAACGCACACAAGAGTTCGGTTGAGGGGATGGGATCAAAACAAACGCTTAAGATAGAGAGCGGGATGGAGGATACAAGATAGACCGATGATCGTCGGAGTTGACCGACCGTCTCCGAACGAGGCCCGATGACTTCGTGTGGTCTCAGCGTCTAGGCGAACTTAAGGATCCAGCGGGAGGAAGGCCTCCCTCTTTTTATTCCTGACTATCAGTTACGCGAGAGTAGTTAGTGGTTGTTCTCAGCCTAACGGCAAAGTCAGAAGGACACGTCCACTTCTTACCTTTGTGAAGTTAGCCCCCCCATTATGCAAATTAAAAAAAATACTTACAGTTCTCGTTGCCACCAGAAGAGTTCTGGAGTTCCTGATAGTTTTAGAAATAATTTTGTCGATTAAATTTAAAAAATTGTGATTTTAAAAAAACTAGGTGGCCAACTTCACGACGCCCTCTATTTTTTTAAATAATGTAATTTTTTGGCAGTTCTGAGAAGTTCAGCAAAAGTTCTAAAGTTTTCTACACTTCTCATCTATAGTTCAGGTCTTTATCTCCCTAAAAAACAAGTTTGAAAAAATGTGTCAGCCCCACATTTTTTACAAAACCATATTTTTTGGTCTGAATAGCTTTCGAAGAAATCTATAGTTATACCTTATAGGTTTTGGGTATAGCATATATCCAGATTCCGTCAAAAAGTCATTTTCAGATAAGTATTACGAAAAGTCAATTTATCCTATAAAATCCGATACGCTCAAACCACTGAATAGATTAATCAAGTTGTGGTAGTCATTTTGCACAACTCTACGAGAACTATTCTGAACTACGATCAGAACCTCTGGAACTCTTAAGAAGCTTCTCCAGGGGTTAGATGAAGGGGCTTGCAACGAAATAGCATTCCAGACGGCTGCCGTCTCTAGGAACGATCCTGCACGGTTTAGCACGGACACAAACCGTCGAAGGTTCTAGAAGGTTCTCGATTGTGCGCAATTCCTAAAATCGAACGTAAAATTCTTGGAATCGAACGCAAAATTCCTATAATCCCCCCCTCTCCCCCAATTTCCGAAATCAGGGGTCTTGATGACGTCAATCCATAAAATCGAGGGCTTGACGACGTCGATTTACAAGGAGATAACCTTCAAAGGCTCTTGAAGTGTCTGTGAATGTCGGTGCAAGAATCTGTATTCAGAACCCGCCACCTTATACTACTTACTTCACGCGCCGGATTCGCTAATCGAAAATAATTATCTATTATTTGCACCATTTTTCTTAGATAAACCCTTTATACCTATACAGTACACTTCCGATAACTGCATGCGCATTAAGTGCACGCTTCCCCTCTGTGCGTTTCTTTTGTCAATCCCCACCACCGTTCAAATCTTTGACAGCTATACAGTCCACTCAGCGCGAGCGGATAAAACCGACAAAAACCGCCGCTTTCAGCCCGAGCTCACGTCAGGAATGAGGTCATTCGTTATGTGTGAAATAAGCTCCCCTATCGCCCCATATGCGCACACTTATCGGAAGTTTACTGTAGAAATAACGCAATTGCATTCCCTTATTTTAAGAAATAAAATTTCGCAAAATACGTCTTCATTTCAATTTGCCATAGCAGTCATCTTAAACACATTTCAGTAAAAATATTATATTTCAGAGCACCTTATAGATCTTGGCACTGTAAGCAATAGCAGGCTGTTGCTATTTTGACATTCTATCCCCATAGAGGTAACGCAACACCACAAAAATAAGAAGAAGATAATGAGAAAGGTTACTGCCATTTCTTGGTCATTAAACTAAACCAGTCTAATCCGACCACACTGTTTGCTCGATCCAATCCAAGTAGGAGTGAACGGCGGTATAAACTCCTGGAGAAGGTCCACCACACGACTGGCCAAACGATGTCACACCCACAAGTGTCAGATTATTTTGGGATTTTATAAGAAGAGGTCCACCACTGTCGCCCTGACAAGTATCAGCTCCTCTTGTTGTATTCTTATCGAGAGCACAGATCATATGGTTGTCCAGACCATGTGGTATCCTTCTAAGATCGGTGTACGCTTTGGAGCATTCGTCGTTTCCTACAAAACTGTTATTGAAACACAATCAATGAGTATAGAAGTATGATAATCAAAGAATGTTTTGTGACAATTTAATAGACGAACTGACCGTAAACCCTCAGCTTTCAACAATTTAGCTGATCCTTCGCCATAGACACTAGTTGCACCCCAACCAATTACTGTCAGCGTATCGTTTTCAGATAAATTCATCTCTGCCAGCGATTTAGTTTGAAGACATATTGGTTGTACGAGGTACGACGTGTACACTTCCGTTTCCAGTTTAAGAATAGCAATGTCGTGGTAATTTATGCTACGTTTGTATTCTGGATGTAGAACGATTTTACTTATTGGAATTCGTTGTGGATCCGGAAGCGCTGTTCCGAGATTATCGTTACCCAGCCTTACCTGTAATTATTAAGTAAAGATGACATGATTGTTTTATAACTCGTTACATACAAAGTAATCATTCTTGATACTAGTAAATCTGAGTGTAATATAATTTTTATCGTTATCGATTGTCAATTCTATTATTGAGTCCATACCGGCATATTCTATTTATTATACAGTGTATCTTATACTTTCTGTTACTGCTACAGAAAATATTTCTATCTGTTCGAATTAAATATTTTATTTAACTTTAGATACACCCCGATCCCACTTTTCGTCGCTTCTGTTTTGTTTTATTCAGAATCTGTGCAAATTAGCTCCTTATAAATTATAATGTGTGCCGTGTAATTTTTTTATTATGTATAATTGACACTTTTACAGAATAATAACATTTTTTTTGTATTCATTTCAATTCTGCCTTTTACTTCATAATTTTAAATGTCAAATGGGGGTTGCATTTATTATTTTCTAAACTTTATTTGTTGAAGATAGTAGTACTGCGGTTAACTATCTTCCATATTTCAATGGTAATTATATTTCGATCAGTATCGTTTAGAGTATATTCGCGTTTTACAAGAACGAATCCCCGACACAAAGTGGAATCTGTGTGTATTCATTACACTTCTGAAATATTACTTCTGCAACTTCTGAGCACTAGAAGCAACAATTCTTTAAATGTTCCCGAGTCAAAAAATAAGTAGTACTTCAGTCCTCATGGGTCTGATTTTGTTCTCCTGACCCTGATCTAGGTCTGATCGTTCGATAAGTAGGTTCTGATGCGTCTGATTTTGTCCTTTTGACCCGGATCTAGGCCTATTTATTGCATATTCCGGGCTGAAGCAGAACTCATAAATCCTGTTCTTGTACTGCCGAAAAGGACGAAAAAGAATCGAAACAGGGCTTATTTTTTGACTCGGGTTGTCATAGAAAGCATGATTAAAGACAAGATTTACCTCGACAGGTACTTGATTTTGTATATTGCTGGCACAATGCGCCGCAGTCAGTACGTGCTGCAACGATATCAAAGTTCCACCACATAAATATTTGATAACTTCGACGTTTTCTTCACTGGTGTCTCTGTATCCTAGGGCAGCCATATATGGAAATTCACCGAAGCGGACGTTAACGCCAACCAAAATACCCCAATATCTGGGAGCGTTAGCTGTTTTATTTCTCTTGTTTGCATTTGGTGACGCAGCTTCATTTTGATATCTCACACAAGCTATAACAGCACGATACAAATATTTGTATTAAAATACTAAATAATTCATTCTTATGTTAAAAAAAATTATAAAGAAAACAGAAATCAACGAAAATATTATGCAATTTTGAACGTTGCTCGACATCATTCATTCATTAAAATGCTGTTTTTCTGGAAGTTATACAATGTTTTATACGTAGTGAATATAGTATCCATAAATAAATATGTACAATGTTATTGAGTAATATTGCACCAAGTGAAGTTAACTCGTCTATTTGATTAGTGAAAATGAAATAGGTCCATATATTCTGCATAGCAACTAAAAACAATTCGAAAGAAAAAGGAACATTTCATTCATTTTTGAAAAATTATAGAAACAGGAAATGTATAGAATTCGAAAAACTTACATGTAGGTGAGAGAAGGAAAAATCTATAAAAAGTAACATACCTAATCAGTTTCTGAAAACGAAAAAATAATTCCAATGTGTACTTTCTCTTTTGTATGAGTACAAAACTCTTTTAAGCGGAAAAATAATAAATGATATATTTTCTTGTCCACACTATATTTCAATACTTCTGTATGGAAAAAAATTAATGAATTTGTTATTCATCCCGGAATTAATTTACCGTATCTACTTGGTATACTTTGTTGTACCGAACGTGTTTTAACATGAGTGAAAATTTTATTTTACACTTACAGAAATCATTTGTATCTCCTTACCTGCATATGCGGGCCGATTATTCCAATCTTTTAAAGTTTCCGGTGGACAACAAACAATTTCCGTAAAATTGAAGAATCCACAACGATCGACAGCATCGGAATGCCGCAAACCGTCCATCACTTCTTTCAGTTTGATAGAACAATCTGATAGTCTTTTGCAGACACCAAGACGACTGTCGCTTAAGGTACAGTTACTTCCTTCTGTAACATTAACAAATAATTGTGATAGTGATAACAAAACGTTTATAAAAATAATTTTTAATAAATCTACATATTAACCCTTTGAGTACTGAATTATTTGAAGATTTGTATGCCCATGGGACGGATTTAATTTGTCGCTACATGGATTCTACGAGTCAGACTCGTCTACCGTAACTTCGCCCAAGTAAGCAGTTGACGAGTCTCACTCGTCAAATGTACCCAAAGGGTTAAACAATAATTATCGTCTATCTTTTAGTAGTAGTAGTAGTAGTAGTAGTAAAAAACATGATACAAATTGAATCATTAGCTCATTTTATCATATTTATCAAATTTAGCAAATTAATATAGGGAATAATACAAAATTTCTAAATATATAATTATTCTGATCGACAGTGAATTTTTAGAATCGGGGAGTATGCCAAGAACCTAAGACGAGTCTCCTGTCCACAAAGTAGCACTAAAGTATCACCAAGGGACAAAGGCAGATCCAAATGATCAGCACTAACACGGAGGAATCGCGGGAGAGAGTCGCCAAGACGAGATTTTCCCAAAAACCCTATAAATTGACTAGCTCATAGGAAGCGTCGTAGCGTCCAGCAGAACAGATAAGGTAATTTTAAAGACACAAAAGCATAGAGATTGAGTTAACGCACCAGAGCTATATTTGAAAAAGGCATTAGTAGGATGCAATCGTAATCCGGCATGATATGTCAACACATGCAGAAAGCCAAAAACGTAATAAAAAATTTTAAGGTGCAACCTTAAGCCCCAACCAGTCTTACAAAAGTCTTAACTTAAATTCACAAGTCAGCAAAAGAGAATCTATACAAACTAAAAAGAAGTTAATTTACGGATATCACTACAATAGAATGCGGAAAGAAAAACGCAAAAATAGATACATAAGCAAGATAAAGAATAACAAGCGGAGAAACATAAGTGAGTTAATCAAGCCATTAATTTGCCTACAGAAATTCTAGGAGGTGACTCTATATAATTGAATAACGCTAAAGATACGGATTCTAATGGTCAAAAGGTTCGCAAAGCAAATACTACGCTCGAATATGAACTAACAAAAATGCGGCAGGAATTTTACAATATTTTACTTAAACTAACGCGGAAGGAACTAAACAAAATGCGGAACGAGTTCTCTCAACATTAATTGAATAAACGAAGTTAGCAAATGATTCCGCAAACGATTTGAATTTAACTCCCTATAATTATAACGCGAGTTGCGGCCCTTAATTGGAGTTCACGCGGCCGCTATAGCCTGGGTGACGGCGTACGCGTGAGCGGCGAGTTCGTGGGCGCGGGCGTAGCGTGTATTAGCACGGATCGGTGAGGCTCTAGGCCCACGCGCGCCACAAGGTCGTACCTAGCAATTTGAAGATCGGACTTTCGGTTATAACATTACTCGACTTTTCTTAATTTTAGATAAATGGCACACAATGAATATGATATGCTACCGGCATGGAAAACGTTTGAATAATTTATGATCCCACGTGACGATTACGGCAAAATCCCTAAGACCAACGTTCAGAAGTTAATCGAGTTATTCACGCGTATAAGAAAGAGTCATATATCGCGAATTATCGGAGTACATAAATTAATTCACGGAGAGGGCTGACATAGAAAATCGTACAACAGGAAATAGATATCACGTAGGCTTAAAAGTACAATTACTGGAATAGTTTATAGTCGCTTTCTGGTTATAAGATTCTATTAAATAATTATTAATTTTCTGGCAAGTGAGAATTTACCGAAATTTGGCTTCTAAAGGTCTTAAGGCCCGTGGCTCGAAAGGAGCGGCAAAATAGACTCGACAACAAGCGCGGTCGCCCTGCAAGGGTCAACCGTGTGTTACTTCTCTAAGGCTAATTTGGTAAGGAACAATGGATTTTCGAATTTTAGTTTGGAATACTGAGTAAATGACTCTCGAGACGATGAGTTTTAGGCAAGTTTCCTAAGGAAAGTAGGCAGACAGCGACTATACATTACGGTCCATACAGTTAAACACAATACATACATTAATACGCCAAAAATCGGCACAAGCATAAAAATCAAATCTCTCCCAAAAGAGATTCAAATTTATGAGACAACACTAAATTCGTAAGAGCGTCTTAGGTTAGACAGATTTCAGCAACTATAACGAATTTTAGGGCCACATGCGGCAAAAATCAAATACAAAACTATACACTAAGTATACGCAAAGCCCAGCACTACCGTCCTTTTATCTTAAATGCGGCAAGACATTCGCATCGCTCAATTAACGAAATTTCACACGGGCAATGCCGTTGAGGCGGAAGACCTAAACGTTTAATAATTCTAATATAATACAAAAATGGTCACTAATAAATTTCGAATAACGGAAAGCTCACGAAATATCGCTAAAGACAAATTAGGGAAAGACGGCCTTCCTTCCTTCCTTCTATTTAATTCGTATGCTCTCTTATTGGTTTCATTCTTATTCTTTCTCTATTTGTTTACTTCTTTTGACTCCTAATGTTAAAGCGCTCCAAACGTCAGTGAGTGAGGACCCGAGACCTGGCTATCCAGGAGCCCTCGGGCCCCCACTACACTTCACGAATATTAAGAATCGGCGCTTGACTACTGACGGTAATTCATCGGACGGCGACCGCAAATCGACAAAACAAGGAAAATGCTAAGACGAAGATGATCGAAGTTGACGGCGACTGTCTTCGGGCTTTTCCGGCTGCGGCAGTCTGCTTCCATGCGAGGGAATTCTTGTGGTCCTCTGTGACGGTGGCTCGTCCCCATATCCTTAGCGGTACTACAGACCAAGCCCGATATGCTAGTTTGCGGCCCCACGACAAGATAAGAGCATGACCACCCCTAGTCCGCGATAGGGCACGCATTTCGCCTGACGACCTGTCTGGACGATCTGTGGACGTTGGAGGAGCTCCATCCCGGATACTCTCACGTCCCTCCAAAGAAGAGCAGCTGCGGCATCTTTCCCTTCGACCGATCGGCCGCGATCGGTCTCACCAATATCACCAAAGGTCTTATTTCCTGGCTCCGAACTCATCAATCTGTCCATCTCCATGGCTCGTGTTGTCCATTTCGCATGTCCCGTCAATGTCGAGAAAGTAAAACCAAAAACCAAAAGCAGTAACATGCGGCAAGACACGCAAAAGCACCAAAGGACGGACGATAGGCTGTTTTCTCACAACCAGTTTATAATATTACAAGCTTGAATCTAGCACAAACGTTTGGATCCCTTTACTATGATTTTCGAAAGTCAATTCCGCAAGTTGGGTGGGTCTTTGTGGTGGGAACCAAAAAATTCACGTCACAGTATATATAAATGTAATATAAAAAATCAAATGTATTACTATTATCATTTGGGATTCTCAGTTTTTACGAAACTATTGAGGTATGTAACTCACGAATTTTGCATTTCAAATCTATAGAATCAGAGGTAAAATTTTGTTTATACACAATTCCAGTAAAATCCAGGTCATATTTATACACATTTAAGGTATTGTTTGGTAATATAGAAAATTTATACAATCTATCCTAATGCATCACATCATTTGAGTTCTAAGCTATCTTAACCTTACCCAGGCATTTACAAATGCATCACACCATTATGTTATGACGATATTTTTATAAATAAACCACCACGAGTATCAATAATAATATAGACAAACATCTGTTATTTATTTAGGCAATATCCACTTTACGAGAGCTCAACAGTATTTTTAAGTAAAACTTAGCACTAAAACAGACGATAACGCATGATATAATTGTCACTACAGCTAATGATCCAAGGGATCGAAGCTAATTTGAATTTAAAAAAAAAATTGAAGTGAATTCACTCACTTATTAGAAACGTCTGTCGATCAGTGGATATAAGTGAAGATATTATCCTTGACTTCACCTGCTGTGCCACATGAGCACCGGTACCATTCCCAATCAGCCAGAACACCCGGAACAACCGTATAGTGCATATAAAATCGTGTGTGTCTATAACTTTATCAATTTTCTTTTCCCTCCACAAACCAACATATCCTTCCCTTCCTTTCTTTGTAGCTGCCTCCTCCAATGAGGACAAAACAACATGTAAACTAGTTAAAAAATCTTATATATTTTATTTTCTTTTCCTTTCGTCAGACCACGTTTCACGAATCAATTTAATGGCGTGAGAATATCGAAAAGTAATTCTATATCGATCAGGTAAAGTTTTGATTTGTGAAGACTTTTCAAGTGCATTACGTTGTACGTATAATTTGAGATATAGTTATAAATCATAGTTATAAATGTACAGTAAGTACGCTTCAGAATTGTTACGATCGAATATAATATTGCTGATGCGTAAGTACTCGTATGCATTACACGTCAACTACAGATACATGATTGAGGCGGAAGTTTACAACAGAAACAGATTCAAGTTTACGCGGGGTCGAATAACCGACCAATCAGAGTATAAGTTGTAACGACGCTTTCTCGGCGCCGTTGAACAAATAAATGGCACCCTTCAAAATAATTAGAAAAATATATAATTGAAAATAGATCATTTTTGTGCGCCAGGTATAATAAAAATTATACCACTCAACACGTCTCCGAAAAGTACCGAGGCCAACTCTTTTTTGGGTGGGGTCGTGAATGGGGAGACAATAAACAAACTGAAATGTTAATTAAAATAAGAGGGAGATTCACCAAAACTACTGGAAATTAGTTGTCTTTACTCAAAGCTATCGAAAACGGAATACCCAGACGGATCCGATTTATTTTAGAAAAGGGTAACAAAAATACAAATGAAGAAAATTAATTAAACTAATGACATATCGAGATAGTATCGAACGCAACTGGACTAAACTAGACGTTAATCAAAATCAAACGTTCCCGCAGGAACAACGCAAACCACTGAAAAATTTAGTAAACGATAACGATAAGGAACGATAAACGGTACTGACTCACGTACCCGTGTGCTAGGGAGATGATTCCACGAGGCGTGGACTGAATGGTTTGACGCAAAAGCCGAAATAAAAGAAAAAGAAACGGAGAGACTGAACTTCCGTTTGTCACCGTATTAGCAATCCTCGGATCCGTAGCAATCGGGAAAGCGTAGGGCGACGCGTAAGAATACGTGGAACAGAAATGCTCGGTTGATCTCGTGAATTGAAAAATAGCTAAACTAGACCTTGAGCGTCACTCACCGTTGTCCAGTAGCTCCTAGTATCCACAGGAACACACTATCCTGGATTATAGGTCCCTCAAGCGCTTAACGATCGATATGCGATACCAAAACGACAACACATTTACCCTTAAGCTAGGCCATGCCGTGAGTGAGTCTATAAAAATCAAAAATCGGGAACCTTCCCTAGAAGCGCGCTATAATATACCATAACCCAGTCAGGTTCGCGGATACATCGGCTTCGGCCGACCGCTCGCGATCTTCATTTGTTTTGACGAGTCCGAAGAAATAGATCCTGGCATCTTTTGCTGTTGCGGTGGCTGCAGTGCTGTCTTCGGGAGGCGGGAATCTCATCCACCTCTACTCCCTCGATGTACGGTTTCGTGCCGTTACTGCAACCCCCCGGATGCCCTCTGCATCGTGAAGACACTCGCCGACTCGCCCACGTGGTGGAGCCGCTAGAGTGTGTGCTCCGATCCTGCTGTCTCTTCTCCTCGGCAGCGCTCCGTCAGGCTCGTAGCTGGCTCTCTCGGGCCCCGTCATAATAGAAAATTGTATTGAATCCTTTAAGATCCACTTAAAGAACTCGAAACAAAAAGAAACGTTCCCAACGGCGAATAAATAAAAATTCTTAAAATAAAATCAGTCTCACGCCACGCGAAACGCTCCATAATTCATCGGGCCCCACGACGTAGCCCAAATTCGCCTATTTTGTGACAGGCCCGAAATGCCATGTCACAAGGTATAATAAGCATAAGGTGCTGACAGACTTGAGAATTTTCGATAAAAACAATCGAATAGCGACCTAACAGTTTATTACTTAAGGGATCCACCTAGGTCCACAATAATGGACTAAACTGACATTTTATAAAAGACACAAGTGTCAATGGCCGTCAGATGGCAAAATGTGAAACAATAAACCTACAATCAAATTGTTTACTGAAATGTATACGTCTCAGTAATAATTTTGTACAGTACATTTTGATACAAATATATTAATGTATTATAAAAGATACCATAGACTTTTTAAGTGCTACAAATCAAATCTTAAATATCTTAAGCATATTCTTCAGTGATAAATTACTAGTCAATGGGGCAAATACAAATTAAGCTAGGAAAGAGGAGCTAATACTAAAGCTCTTTATAGTTTTTTAGCTACGAAGAGCAACTTTATATGTTATAATAATTCAAGTTCTAGATATGGCCTTATAATTTATTCGAACATTGATATGGAAATTATTTTTGAGTCAGGCAATTTGATATAATTAATCGTTAAAAGGGGCGTGATTTACGATTCTAACTGAACACCGGACAATTTTTTTTATATGGAACGAAATGCAGGTATTCGTAACAGAATATGACTTCAATAATCCACAGGAAGATGATTTTTATTCAAACTACAAAAGGAAAATACGGCGTATCATGCGCGGATATTTCCTTATTATTCTTGAAACCATATTCATAATCTAAATGTAATTTATTAAATCAGATTTTACCGATTGTTATCACAAAATAAAAAAAAGCTTAAATGTCATTGACGAATCGCACTACGATTATCGGTATATACCTTAACATTTTTACAAGCAAATTTCACGAAGAAATTGTTAAAATTTTTATTGAAATAGTTGATTTCATAATGATACAGTCCATCAATTATTAAACGTATGTTATTCGTATTACCCCTGGCGGATCGGAGCCACTGTTATTTTCAGTATGTTTTAGGTATATTATATCCCACATAGGACGTCTATACGTCCATAGGACGTCCGAAAGACATCCTTAGGATGCTTTGTGCTATGTGGGATGTAACCGTATAAAAATGGTGGCAAATCGGTGGCATTTAAGGCCTTACATATGGCCAGAATTTTCAAAAAATCGATTTTTTTTGTAACAGATTGTTGTTCTCTATAGTTTTAGGCTTATTTCTGTGAAAGTCGATTGCAAAAATTCCCCATAGATCCAAAGTTATGGTAGAAAATGTGACTGCCCGACGAGAGTTTGGTGCGCGCAGGTAGGCATATGAATCTGGAGATTCATTCATTCAATTCATTCAAATCATCCATGAACAAGGAAGGCATACAATACGAAGCCAGAATGGGAGATTAAACGTAAGTTTACAAAACAAATAAAAAAATTCATGAAGTTCTTGCTTTAGCTGCGCGCGACTTCGAGCAAAACGCACTTAAAACTTTAAACGCATTTTTCTCGAAACTACTTTTTCCGCCACGGTCGGCATGATAACTCATACAGTTTTTAATATTTTTTGATACGATTTTTTTTTAAATATTCGAAATCGTTTTCTCTCTAGTCTGTCGGGCCGGATTTTTGATATTTTGATTTAAAAATGTTATGAAAATAATTAAAGTGTAAAATTTATGACGTAAAACGCATACTTTTTTTTAAACTGCCATAAATTGCTAAATTTTTCGAAATTCAAAATTCCGGCCCGACAGACTATAACTACAACTTTATTTTACAAGAATTTTTTTAAATTTTGCGGATCGATCAACATTTACTGGAGATATGATGCCGACCGTGGAGCAACTTTTTTTTCTTAGTGTTGTGGATCACGTGATTTTTTATATAGTAATTTTTGTAAAAATAAAGTGAAATGAAATTTTTTATAAAGTTTAAATACCAATAAACAATGTGTACTATTTATTTTTATTAATTTCTATTGTTATCCCTACTAAAAAAAATTTTTCTTTTAGCGCATTTTTGGCGCTGCTAGACATATGTAAGGCCTTAAGGGGGGGGTAAGGTTTTAAAGGCGAAAAAAAGCCATATTTTCATGATTTTATTTTTGAGACATGAATAATGTTGGTTTATTTATTTCATATACACGTTATAGTATAACATCTGAAGTATCTTTGAAAAAATTTTCAATTAAAAATATCAATAAATAAGTCCGTGACAGCGAATCTCCGGAGGCGCCTCGAAAAAAAAGTTGTTATGCGGTGAACTTCATAACTCGTTACCGCATCATCTGAAATAAAAAAGTCGAAATGCATTTAAAAGGTGATATGTTTCCCTAGGTAGTCAGAGGGAGTTTTTCTCCTTTTTCCATTTTTTTCCATTTTATAATAACAAATTCAACAGAATTTTTTAGCGAAAATCGCGTTTTTCACTTCAAAATACTGCCAAAAATAAAAAAATCGAAATAAAGAAAAAAACTCCCTCTGACTACCTAGGGAAACATATCACCTTTTAAACGCATTTCGACTTTTTTGTCTCAGATGATCCGGTAACGAGTTATGAAGTTCACCGCATAACAACTTTTTTTTCGAGGCGCCTCCGAAGATTCGCTGTCACGGACTTATTTATTGATATTTTTAATTGAAAATTTTTTTAAAGATACTTCAGATGTTATACTGTAACGTGTATATGAAATAAATAAACCAACATTATTCATATCTCCAAAAAAAAATCATGAAAATATGCCTTTTTTTCGCCTTTAAAACCTTACCCCCCCCCCCCCCCGCCCCTTAAGTAAAATACTGAAAACGGACACGAATTACACTAAAAGATACGGTGTATTTCTGAATTTTTCATACAAAAATTTTTACTGAAATTACACACAACCACTGAACCATTTGACTGAAATTCAAAAAATCAATGTGTACTTTCGCTGTAATTTTGGTATGAGCAAAACAGTCAGGGACGCAAAAGTAATTCACTGAAAACCTGACTTGGATTAAACGATTTTTACAATTTATTCAGTGTCAACATCGTAAAAATAATTGAGTAGTGTACTAATGAAATTGATAGACGTTAAAACTGGAGATGTTTACAGACACTACGTCACTATCAATTATTAACATGGCCACTAATATATGTACGTATCACTGTATAATATCAATATTATATTATGTACAAGTAAAATAAGATGATATAAAATGTCGCTGTCATAATTATATTATATAGCTATAAGCATTTTACGAGGAAAATGTGAATGCACACTTTTGTATTGCAACTCGTAGGAAGAATAACCCTTCCAAAAAACATTGTGCTGGTAAACATACTACGTAAGTCTGAAATAAAAGTTTTCGCATTTTATATGTATCGAAAATCAAATTGAATACCATACCATAAGTATCAATCTCGTAGGATAAGCTGTCCACAAGATGTCCGAAAAATAAAAGAATAAGGCGAATAAACAATATCATATCCATTATCTGCTATCCAACACCTCTTATTAAATCACCGTGTTTTTCTCTGTGATCAGCACGAAAAAATTGAATTTAATATTCCGCGAGTACGCATAGTTCGCCGTGCACCGTGAAACTGATCAAAGGCACAACGAGAACTGGCAAAACTTGTTCATCTCTTCCGTTTTTCCTCCAATGTTGCGCCCACCAACATCTCGATAAGCGTCACTGTCTATGCATTTGATGCGTAAATATGTGAATAATTATATACATACGTAATCCGCAATACAAGGAACGATAACGAGTTTCAGGACTTCGTGAATGAGCAATAAGCAAAAAATCCCTAATTAGATACAAACACATATGCAGATCTGTATATCGCTGTAGAGCATTCCACGGTTAAAGTATTTATATTATCTACTACACGGAGAGAATTTTCTAGTAAGAATTACAGTATACAATATTACTGTAAAAAAAGATAAATTTTAGATAGTGCACATAATACTTTTTACTATGCTGGGTGGTAAAATGTTGAGACCTGAAAAGTATGCTAAAAATGTTGTAATTTGTAATCAGTTGAGTTTGAAAGAAGTACTAACAAACCACTAAAATATGTATGACCAATCGCAATTTTTACCCTGTAGAACAGTATTTCATGTTCGTCCTGCAAAGCAAGGGAGAAACTGCTGAATTCCACACAAATTTTCCAGTGGACTCGTATAAAATTTAACTAGCTGTGCTAATAAATGGTGGGTCATCTTCGGGAAATCATAAACTATCACCTCTACTGACCTCTACGTCGCATTGTTCCGTCCGCTTTTTGTCATCAGTGCAGTTTTTATCTTTTCCCAACAATCACAGGAATTTTTACTCTGAAGCAGGCAAATTTTACTACAATATCATAGTAAATTTCACTCCATGATTTTTACTATGTTGTATAGGTAAAAATGCTACGCTGACGATAAAAACTACGTATCTTACCGTTATGTCCCAGTGTTACTAGGTTCATGAGTAATTTTTACCGCGCATTCCAGGGCAATATTCAATAGAAAATTCTCTCCGTGAATTGTCATTATAGTAAGTAGTACACATTATATCGTAGGCCGAACCTTGATTGATGACGCCTTGACGTGCGGTTTCACTGGATTCGCTGGATTCAATGCGGCATTCTCACAATCAGATATTATAATAGGAGGAAGATTGTAAACCATAATCAGGAAATGTTCGTTACTCAATGTATGTTGCGGATTTGATAACGCAAACAATATACTTTGTACTATGATTTTCAAGTCACGCATATTACGTCCGTATTATTTGTTATTTATAATTGAAAATTCAATCCACCAATTAAATATAATGTATAACAATAATTTAGTTAGTTTGTTCGTATATAAGATTCACGAAATCATTTACTACCCAACAATCACAAAATAACAATTAACGGCAATGTTAGAAGTTGTTACTCAGAAATGTAAGAGTTATAAAACAACTGATGTCCGTGATTATTATATCCTTGAGTAGAAAATTGTAGCATTACCAATATGTAACTGTTACTTTGTCTTTGCTGGATTACAATCTTTAGAATTTTTTTATATCACTTCCAATAACCTTCTACATGTTGCTTCTAGTAATCTACGACTATATGCTACTAATTGCAGTATCTACACGGAGAGAATTAAATGTTAAAAGTTCCTGCAAAATTCATGATAAAAATTACCGTGAAAATGGTAACTTCGGGACATCTTGTCATACTGATATTTTTTTATATTAGCATAGTAATTTTTTGTTTGTCACAAGTGAGTTTGCCAATCAGCATAGTAAAAAGTACAGTAAATAAACTTTTACAAAGACTATGGTAAAATTTACCTGTTCACGATCAAAATTTCCTATAAATCTAGTAAAAAGTGCAGCAAATGGTGGTAATGACCTAGGTTAATTTTCGACTGTTATCGCATATGCTCGACATGCTGGTTCGACTGAAGATAGCCGAAGATAAATCGTTGCTGATTGATTATTGTTACTTGTAGTATAGTAAAACTTACAGAGATTAAGAGGAAAAATCGTAACTATCTACAATGCTTTTTCATGCGTACAAATTTCTTTTGATATAATGTTGGTTTGAACGATAATGGACATCTCGGCTTAATTCTACAACTCGAGGATTACAACAGTGATTGTACAACAATCAACCATACGGAACCCTGAAATATAATTCTTAACTTATAACTCTTATAACTATAACTTATAGCTATTCTCTGTTCCTGTTCCCTATTCCATCTATTGTTCTTAGACCCTAACAGTTGACCATTAAATTGGCACGCGCGCAATTGCGCGTATGTTCTGGCCTAAACTGGCAGGCGCACACTATCGCGTCAAAGTTCTTAAACCACGATATCTAAAAAAACTGCACATTTTTTTGAGATATTCGGTATATAAGGGATTTTGGGTCCGAGGAACACGAATTTGATATTAAAATTGCAAAATTCCAAATGGCCGACTCGCTATGGCCATTGTAAAATGTGGTAGTTTTATAAAACATCACGTATTATTTCTTGCTCTAAAAATTTTGGTTACATGAGTTTAATGCCATAATAAGACAATAATTACATAATAAGCATACTATAGTTCGTCAACGAGTAAAATGTGTTTTTTTGACAGATCGAAAACAATGAAGTCTCTAGTAAGCTTACAACCTTTTTTACAAAGCATGCATGTGCATGGTTTTACACTGAAATATATTATATTTTACTGTTTTAGCATATATTTCTGTGATTTTATGGAAAACCACGTGTAATTTGCTAAGGATTGCATTGCTTGTGATTTGTAAAAAAAAATACATTTTACTCGTGGACTGACTATAACATGCTATAAACTTGAAAAGTCAGTTTAAAATTACTAGAAGAAAATTTTTAAAGCAAGAAACAATGCACGATTTCTCATAAAACCACCACATTTTACAATGGCCATAGCGGGTCGGCCGTTTTGAATTTAGCAATTTTAATACCAAATTCGTGTTCTACGGATCCAAAAACCCTTATATACAAAGTATCTCAAATAAATTTGGAGTTTTTTTCGAGATACCGTGTTTTAAATCTTTGACGCAATAACGCGCGCCTGCCAGTGAAGTGGTAACTGGCAGTTGCCTGTTATACCGATATTGAATCATTTCTGATGGTAAACTCTTTACCTGATTGCCTGCCATAACAATCGTGTTCATCAGTTACTTCGTAGTTTACTAAAAGCAGCATAGAGAGCGCGGCTGCGCGAAAAATTTTCTAAAGTGCAGATACATTTCTATACATATTTTAAAACGCCATTACTATCATTGAGCTCTTTTCGAATAAAAGCAGTAGCGGAAAATTTTTAATAAATATATCAAATACCTCGCTTGTGTAACCGCCCACTCAACATGGAATATACTCACGCTACCATCTTGGTTGCTAGTATTCTCCTTGGTACAAATAATTCTACAATATCAACTCTCTTTATTAGTACCTCTTTAGTGATCTAGTGTAGTGCGGAGATTCATGGCCGGTACTGAGAACGGCAGCTGATTCACGCGATTGTTTATGACAAACGATGAAGACGGTATATTAATTAGTAATACGATTGTTTCGAGATTTTCCTGTTACTTTGGTCTCAGTATGGGATGCTGCTATAGTACCGTCATGGGATGTTGCTACAGCTTTTGTAAAGAAGACAGTGGGCCACAGGTAATCAACAAAATTGAGATCAGAAAGAAAGATCACTTGTTTTGATTTATATGATTTCTGGCAATTTTATTGATAGTCTACTACGTGTTAATTAAATAGTGACGGCATTTCATAAATTTATCTACCCTATCTACAGAGTGGCGAAGTTAATGAGAGGACTCACTTGTTGGTTGATCCTGTCAGCAATACAACAAATATTCCTCGTGTACACAGGTAGCTCCTTTATAGTCCTTACACTGTTGTTGATTCCCTGCATATCTGTTTCTATCGTTAGATTCATATATTTAAAGCTTTTTGGCTTTTTTTTTTCTTACAGTGATGATTATGTTAATCACTATGCAAGTTCCGTGCCAAAGAAGACCGATGAACAAAGTGCACTCAACAGAATACTGCATGAAACAGCAGCGTGAGTGTTTAAATAATTAGGCTTGGTTTTTTTAAAATTTTTATTGCAGTTATTAGTAATATAGCAATCCTCTCATTTTGATATATTGAATTTCTTAGTACAATTTATTATATACATTTTCAGCAATGTCATCGATGTTGGTGCATTGGATTCACATAATCTGGAACAACATGAATATATGGATAGGTCAAGGGCATATTCCAAACGAATAGAAGCTGTTGGAGTAAAGGTCCCTGATATTTCATCCTGCCTACTTACAGATATTCCTGCACCAGAGAGAATACTTTCAACAGAACCGCTCCCACCATCAGATCGGCAATTGGTAAACAAATGACAACTATTAATAAAGAAGCCATAATAACAAGAATTGTTTTATTATATATGTTTCAGATTAAGGATATGTTGGATAAAGCCGTATCTGCCTTGGGCGATGTAAAAGTCGAACACAAGGAAGATTTGGTAGTACCTTTTTTGTCGTGATTTTGAAGCCATTCTCAGTTTTTGATGGCCTGTTTCCGTTTTGTCCCGCTTCAATAGAATTTACATTTAACGTAAATAGAAACATAAACAGAATATTCTGATTCGACGCGCAAATTCTTTATAATCTGTTTATGACGATCTTTGCTTAATTGGGCTAAAAATAAGCGTAAATGATTCTCATATCGAAAAATTTCACACCGTTTGTATATTAATATTTCATGTTTTGTATTGTTTACATATTAGCAAGCCCCTGAACGATTGAGTCAATTTTTTTTGCGACAAATTGAGTAAAATTGTTAAAAAAGAATGTCTGATCAATCATGAAAAGATATATTCTCAGCGCGTCACTGAGAATAAATTGTGGATTAAACATCTAATAATCCTGTAGGTGGAACATGATTACAACACAAATCGTGTTTATGCGTTACGCGAGAAATATAACAGGTTCTACCAATGTCACCATTTAAATATTATATACATAAATGAATTTATATATATATACTATATCTATAAGCAAAACGTAAGTACGTAGTAATTAATGAATATCAGAGTTGTACAATAAATTATGTAATTCGATTGTAATATAAACCTGTCTGTTTTTTTTTTAATTATATACGTTAGACACCGTACACAGGGCTTTTACGAATTGTCTATTATGCATTTTTACGGCAAATAAATAAAACAAAGTACTTGAACCTCTTCATTCGAACTCTACCACTTTCGAAAAAAAAAAGCAATAGGTGGGTTTACTGTGGAGGAGGTCTGGGAATCTAACAAGCATACGATGTGTGTGAGATTGCAGGCGTCCTATCGAGGATTCGAAAGAAAGCGGGAAGTATCGAGGGCGGCGAAGTGAGAACGCAGATGAAACGGGATGTGTGTGACGTATGTAGATGAGAGGGATGGTATCCCCAAGGGGATGAAGAGTGCAGGGACGAAGAGGTCTCCGTTAAGTGGGGATAAGGGGCCGTAGCCGCCATTGGCGGGCGCATCGGGTCGCGGAGGGGCATCGACCGGTCTGGCATCAGGCTGGCATCGGGCTGCCATCGGACTGGCAGGTCCCCCCTTCAGTGCCACCAATACACAAGAGCCGAGGACTCTCTATCGCCGACCATTGGTCCTCAATTTGCCGACCAATCATTGGGAAAGTGCCCACGAAAATATCCAATGTAAGTCCACAAATTATCAAACATCTCTGGTGATCGTGGCTGGGTAGCCTGGCTGCTTTCCTCATACGTTTCGTGTCCGTTTCGCCATTTCCTCGTGGCTTTGAAGCCTTCCGTCGTGTAAAAGCTATCTCGGCCATGTTTGTTGCGATGTGTATTTCTAAAACGATGCTCCGCGCTTCCAATGGCGATTATACGCGCTTGTCTAGAGTCAGACTGCAAGACTCCCGCGTTTTATCTCTGTACACGTGCCACAAACACTTTTCGAGAAGAACGATGCTTCGCTTCTACTTCGAGGATTCAGTGAAACAGGCTGCCCTGCGGTTAAAACGATTTCCACTGGGCTCGACTTGTTTCAACTTTTGCCTTCGCTACAACCTACGTGCTAGAAGCCATCAGTCACTTGCTATACTCTCAAAGAGAAGTCCACTATTTCTTGTACCTTGAGGCTGCTTCGCGTGGATGGTCGCAGCCAATTCATTTCGAGAGAAAGTCAATGACATGAATGCACGCTTCTTCGGATTACTTTGGAATTTTCTCCTAACATTTCTGGACCGCAGCAAAATGTCGAAATCCTAACCTGAAAGCGTTACGCTCGACAGCCTCGTCCTTACATCTGATTTCACAAGATTCTTCTTATCGACTTGTGTCGCGCCGAATTTATGATTCCCAGTTCGATCAGCAGAATTACACTGATTCTTCAATTTTACAAAACATTTGCTTATTTAACTGTCTCTGGGTATCCATTGTCAGTCACAATTTTCTTTTATGGATCAGCTAGAAGAAGTTATGGAGCAGTTAGGAGAAGGCCAGGCAGTCATGGTTGGAGGGGCTGGAGGAACTGTCCAAGTCGTACAGATGGGACAAAGTGGACAAGCGATGATGCTACCGCAAGCTATCCAGGTTGCAGCTCCTAATGGACAAATTCAAGTTGTTCCAGTATCTAGCCTTGCTGGAGCAGGTCAGCAAATAGTCATTCAACAACCTCAAACACCCCAAATAATACAAACTCCGGATGGACAAACATATATCTATCAACCCGTTCAGCTTGAAGGACAAGTTCAGCAAGCCCAACCAACAGGTAACTATTATTTTTAAGGTCATATCTATTAATGAATGTACTCTTTTTAACTTACTAATTTACTTTTTTAATTTATAGTAATAAATATTAATGGGAATCTTATGCAAATTGCTGGAACAACATCGCAGACAACAAATTCAGCAGCAACGACAACACCAGTGCAACCACTGTCCAGTCCCACCACAACAGCATCTCAGGCAGGAAACATTGTCATGGTGATTACCATTAGAAAAGTCTCTTTCACTTGCAGTCTGTGTATATGTTATACTGACTTGTAGTGATGATAGAGCAACAGTTATGGCATCTTACCGTTGACTGTCATCAACGGTTTGAAGCGATGCGTCTTGTCAGCTTACTGACTTAGTACGCATTAGAATGATTAAGTTGATAGCTTGCATTTAGTAAAGAGTACAATTACAGTTCTTATAATCCCGTATACTGAGGTATGTAGGAGTATTTCTTGTCTAAATTTTCTTTGAATTACGCCACATGTAGATGGTACCGGGAAATAGCGGACAAGCCCAGTTCCAGAGAGTTGCATTGCCAAATGCCGAATTCCTTGAAGAGGAGCCACTTTACGTGAATGCAAAACAGTACCGGCGCATCTTAAAACGACGTCAAGCACGAGCCAAGCTCGAGGCTGAAGGAAAAATTCCAAAAGAAAGACCCGTAAGCTTTTTTGCAAAAAATGTTCTTAGAGATATTGATATTAACGGACTTTGAACAAATGCATTCTTTTGCGCAGAAATACCTTCACGAATCTAGACATCGGCATGCTATGAATAGAATTCGTGGTGAAGGTGGTCGATTTCATTCCGGTCAAGTGAAAAAACGCAAGTAAGCATTCATTCCGCTGTTATTCTCAATGTCGTCTACGTAGACGATTTTTTTATAGTGTTTCCAATCGCATCTACGTTTTGTTAAAAACTGACGTTTAATGATTACAGTCGACAGAATGCAAGTACAATGATTGCACAGCATATGACAACCACTTCTAGCACCAACACCATTCGCACTATTGCAATACCGGCTACGAGTGCAACAGTACAGCACCACAATACTGACAACATGACGTCAGCCATCATTATAGAGGTGAGTTTTGATACCTTACCACTTGTGGCCTATGTTCTCACGTTTAACCCTTTGAGTACCAGGACTCAAAATACGTGTCTAAATTTGATACCCTTCATACATTTTGCTGAGAATAGCTCCGTTGTGACGGATCTACCCTTAGTTAAAAAATGTTATTTTGTATTTTTATTTATATTTAATAATTTATATAAATTATTAAAAAAATGTTAGGGCTATATATTATATATATTTGACAGTCAATAATTTTAAACGAGCTCAAAGTTAATGTACCATAGAAGTACCACTGGGACCCAAAGGGTTAACAAGCATATACGAACGTTACACTGTAACTGGGCCAACAGGAAGTTTTCCTTCAGGTTTTTTTTCCAATTAGCCATTTTTATAATGTTACGTTCACCGATGGTCATGTCACGATACTAATGTAACGTTATATATTAGTGAACGCGTGTTGCAGAGCGCAGGTGCATCTCTGCCAGATATGATCACCGACGGTGATATTGTGGCATCAGACGCTCGTTAAAGCTAGCAAATTTTTAAGCACGACGAAGCGTATGAGAAAATTGGAGGCGCATGATGACTCGTCAATATAATCAATCACGTGTCCTAGTCCTCCTCGGAAATATTGCCTCCAAGAAGATCCACTCCAAAATGGCAGAAGAACCAGAAGCCATTGAAGATGTACATAACTTTGAATATTATGTAGCGCTTGTGTCTTGCAAGTTTCCTTAGGATTTGCGAGAATATACTTGATTTATTTTTTTCCTACGGTAATTTACTGTCGCGAATTGGTTACGATTCAATCTCGAGTTTAGACTGCGATTCTCAAATGATTCGCACCATGAGAATTGAGAACGCAATGACATTCATTCGAATCGATCGTACGACGTCATACAATCAATCAGTTTCTAAAAACGAGAGACTGAATTATACCCTGTTGTACATCACGTGGTAGGTAATAAGTTAAGATTAATATTAGTATTGGTGCGATTGACTTCCATCGTAATTTACCGTATGTAAAGAATAAGCATTAACTGCGCGCTGCACCTACGATTTCGATGCAAGTACAATTATAGTAACCTAGATAGGCATAGCCGCGTAATAACGATCAGATCCGTTGTCTACAGCGCGCGATCATTTATTAAAAATAATTCGCGGGTTCAAAGAGTCTGTGGTCCTCTCTTTTTTCGTGCGTGGCTTTCAAAGAGACTTTCGTGCCTAAAAACTCTGTATGTATATACTTATATGTATAAATATATGTATATGTAGGGGTATGATGCATGTGCGCGCGTGAGTGTGTATGTATGCGTAAATGCACGTATTTCATCTCGTTCAGATGGAAAAGACGGATGCAAATCGTAGATCACAATAAAGATTCCTATAAAAACTTTTCTCCAAAAATTCAGAACGATACTTATGGTTATAATGCATACTAACGTTTATGAAGTCGATGCTAGATTCTTTTCATTCAATTTTAGCCAACTAGACAACCAATTAATTGTCTAACTACTCTGTCAGTCAGTTCTTGTAATTTTATTTCACAGTATAAAATAGTGCTAGTATTTTAATGGATCAATTAATAGTAGTTTTGAAGCACATGGCTTGCGATTCACGTCTATCCTAATGAATATTGTAAATAAATGTCAAGAAAAGCTGGACGATAATGTCCACCGTACGTTCAAAGCGTTACGCGTGAGGGAAATTGTAATAAGCGTCAAATATCATTAGCGTGTAAGAGTGGGAACGAATGAGTGATGTGTGAGCGAACGAGAACGAGCGAAAAATTAACTGTTTTTTGTACCGTTCCACATGACGACTTATTAGATGATTAATTATTCTAAGGCTAAGGAAAGTAACGTTAAATCTCCCGTATCTTTATTCTTTTAAGTACCTTCTGCTACTATTCTACTCGATGAACTATCAAGTTTCTTTTTTCCCCTTTAATGCAGAATCTTCTCTTTTTCTTTAACACAGAATACGTGAAACATAATAAGATTGGAAGTTTTGGCTCTGGAGTAAATACAGATACAATTTCTTTTTTTATGCGTTTCTATATTAGAGGTTCGATTTGTGTACTGAAAGTAATTTTCACACAATACAATTTGTTATCAGTCCAATTAATAAACTGTTCGTACTGCGAAATACCATGTTGATTTCTACGGAAGCATTCACAGGAATAGTTTTAAGGAAGAAAAACTTGAAGAAAACTGATTTTTAGCCGGTTAAAATACTTTGGAAAATGCTGAGTGTTTCTGAGATTTCAGGACGTTCGAGCAATCTGATCTTATTGGAAGAGTGTCTTTGGTTTCTTTAATGGCTGGGTCTAGTGACAGTGGTTCCCCTAAGAGTCGTTCCCTGATGATCTGTGCAGCTGTAGAACTAATCGTTCCTTCATACTCAGTTTTACCAGTTCTGAGTATCAGTTCAAAATAAATAGGCTTCAAAGGCTGTAGGAACGGTAGGAAACTCTGAATCCATTTCATTTATTAATTACTCACGTGACTCGAAGTATCTCTCTTTCCTTTGCATTCGGAACTAAACTGCTCCCAGGATTGGCTACGGCTTTTCTCTGGAACACGACGTTCGAGGACATTTCCTGTGGATTTCTGTAAGATGTTCTGTGCACCGTTTCCGGGATTAACCAATCTTTTGGTAAAGTTACTTTAGAACCATTTCCTCCTGTATGCTTTGCTCTTAATGTCAAGTAATTGCCTAATAAATTTCCCTTTTTGGATAACTCGTCGAGGACGTCAAGAAAATCGTTAATTGTTTCTACCTGAATTTTTAGAGTAATCCACTTGATAAAGAGACTTCATACATTTTTTGTATTCGCAATCGAGGAAACTCTTATTCAAAGCACATTTTCTCATGAAATCTTCTGATTGTCCATCAGCTGACAGAACAAACTCTTCGAAAAGAACATGTAGTGCAGTAACTTGAGAGTGATGATTATCAGAACACGGAGTGCGTCCTTTTTTAACTTTTTCAGAACGATAATCTTTTTTATATACAGTAATAAAGTCACGCGTTTCCTCATCCGCCTCGAGAAGCATTATCATTATGCGTTACTCAAACTTCTAATTAAATTAGGTTAATCTTTTGAAAAATAAAAAAACAAATAAGTACAGATACCGAGGAGATACTGGCGAAACAGATCCACCCCCCGTGTATTCTATGCCTGACACGAAATGTATGAGATTTTAACCCCACTCCAAAATTTCTATACAGGTTCCAGCATGTCTTCCGTGCCAACTGTACTCACCCAGCAAACACATAACATTTTATGTTACATATTTATTACATGTGAGTTATATGCAAGCTATTAATTCCTACTCAAATATTTAACACGTTACATTTATTTTTGTTAAGTTAATTTTGGGGTCAGGTTGCAAAGCAAAGACAGAAAATAAGACGCTGTTATTATTATTATTATTATTATTATTATTATTAAATTCCATATTACCTTCTCATAACAAAAAAGAATTTAACGTGTTACATATTTGAGTAGGAATTAATAGCTTGCACATAACTTACATGTAATAAATATGTTACATAAAACGTTATGTTTGCTGGGCAGTATTTGTCAGATATGAAGTTTTGCATAAGATTCGCCCTCTTTACCCAGATAGCACACAAGTCTAGAAGACTTCCAGCAGACGTCTGTCTTCAGATCTCTTTAGGACTTCGAAATTTAGTCATAGACATTTTGTAAAGATTTTTATGGAATGACACGTCTTGGCTGGTGACATAAGAAACCTCTTATTCGTCTTTCTGATGTTTCATAGACGTCTGTAAAGATTTTATAGACGTCTGAAAGACGTCCTGAGGACATCTCTATTATCTGGGTATTTAACCATGTTACAATGAAAAATACGAAAATTATGCATACCCAACAAATACATAAGAACAGTCCAGTGATGGGTCCTTACCGGCCCACTACATCTTTCAATGGACAATAACGGTTGTTTTCTTGATTATAAAGTTATGGTTAGCACAAATTACGAATATGTCGACGTCTTCCGAAGGTTTTATGTATCGCTTTTTGACGTCTTATAGACGTCTCATGTGTAAAAGAGGTCTTTTTGATATAATACGTAAAAAATTAGGACATATGACCTTCTGAAAACGTCTTGTCGACGTCGTAATTTGTGCTATCTGGGTATATAGTCAAGAATTACTGGGTACCCAAAAGATGGTCATTTCGTATGAGAATTCTGCTTTCTGTGCATCCAAGTGAAGCAAAAACCTAAAAACAATTCTATATATGTATCGTGTTTATCTTATTTATTTTAAAGATGAATGTTAGTATTTCAATATTGAATATAAACGGCTACTGGTTTAGGCAGACATTCGTGGACGTTCGATATTGACGCTACATCAGCACAACTATAAGGAGCTGACGGATGATATTGACTATTAGCGCCACCAATGCTCATGGCGGTCTTGGGACTAAATAACGCGGCATGTACTCAGAATTTACTCAGCCGGCGTTAACTTGTAGAAACTCTACCGACGCTGTTTAGCTGTTGACAGACAAAATTAAGGTTAGAATTCTTTTTGAGGCCTTTATACTTTTCACAGTATTGCCTGCACAAATACGATTAATTTAAGAATTAAAAAGTACCGTAAGTATAAGCAATTCAAAGTAAATAGTACAGTTTCCTGGTAATCGCAGTTGTATGAGAGGTGAGAAATTATTACAACAGCGCTTGTAAAGCGGCATAATTATATGTTCTTCTTTATACATATTTCTTTTTATTTTTCAGTAAAGCTGAGAAGCTTGAGCCACTACGAAAATGGCATTACGTACGTATGGTGATAAACCTATAAGTTTTCAAGTTGAAGAAAATGGAGAATATTATTGTATTGGATCCGAAGTGGGCAATTATTTGCGCCTGTTTCGTGGATCGCTTTATAAACGTTACCCTGGAATGTTCAGAAGATCTATTACCAATGATGAACGTAAAAAACTAGTAGAGCTTGGCTTAAGCCAACATGTACTAGCATCGAGTGTATCTCTTCTGAGAGCTAGTGAAGTAGAGGATATCATTGAAGGAAATGACGATAAGTACAAGGCTGTCTCAGTTCATTCTACTGAGCCACCAGCACCAAGAGAAGGAAAGTCAAAGAAATCAATGGCTTGGGTACCCAGTTTACCTAACAGTTCACATTTAGATGCTGTGCCACAGGCTACTCCTATAAATAGAAATAGGGTTCACAATAAGAAAGTCAGAACCTTCCCATTATGGTAATAATGTATACTTTGTTTAAAATATTTGGTGGCAATGTATATTTTTCGTAACATTTTTTTTCCTACTACAGTTTTGATGACACAGACCCTTCTGCTAATTTGGAAAATGCTGCACAGCAAGAGATGCTTGTGCCAATCCGTTTGGATATGGAAATAGAAGGGCAGAAATTGCGTGATACCTTCACATGGAACAAAAATGGTATGTACTTGACATTTTGCTACATTACGATATGATCATTTTTTGAAATTTCAAAATACTTTTTTCTATTCAGAGAGTCTCATAACACCAGAACAGTTTGCAGAAGTTCTCTGTGATGATTTAGACCTAAATCCCTTAACATTCGTCCCAGCGATTGCACAAGCAATTAGACAGCAGATAGAAGCATTCCCCCAAGAGACAATCCTGGAAGATCAGTGTGATCAACGCGTTATAATAAAGTTAAATATTCACGTGGGTAACACATCTCTGGTAGACCAAGTAGAATGGGACATGTCCGAGAAGGAGAACAATCCTGAAAAGTTTGCCATGAAATTATGTGCTGAACTTGGACTTGGCGGAGAATTCGTGACAGCGATAGCTTACAGGTAAGATCATCACTTTTAATCACCATAAGGAACATTTGCATTAAATTTATTATGTTTCAGCGTGCGTGGTCAATTGTCCTGGCATCAGAGAACTTATGCATTCTCTGAAGCGCCGTTACCTACAGTCGAGGTTCCATTCAGACCTCCCTCTGAAGCAGATCAGTGGGCACCATTCCTTGAAACTTTAACTGATGCTGAAATGGAGAAGAAAATTCGTGATCAGGATCGCAACACTCGGTACGAAAAATTTGACACTTCTATTGTTTATTTCCCTTTTTTCAACGTATATAATAATTCTGACATAATACAACATCCTGTGTTACAGTCGTATGCGACGATTGGCAAATACTACTCCAGGGTGGTAGATCTCAGACTCATGTAGGATACCAGTCATTCGTCAAAGATTGTCTACATCCTATATTTGTGTAATTACGTCTGCCGGTTAAATGTTTAACTAATACTGTCTACATCTAGCTCGTAAGTTTTCATCCGTCAAAAACCGGAATATAAGATATCAATTTGACGCTGTTTGAAGTGTTACAAATAAATCACGTTAAGATTGTACCATCTGAATATATCTGAAGCTTATATCTCGAAAATAATCCTTTAAGTCTGCGCGCGTGTCACGCTAATAATCTTATCAAGTTAGGGCAAATTAGTCGCATTGTTGGCGATAGTATGACATATCACTTTAAAAACAATATAATCAAAAAATAAGAAAAATCGATATGCTTCTCAACATATGTTCGTGAAAATTAACCGATAACGACCAATGCCCAATATGATATAAGAATGATATCACGCTTTATCGAATACTCCTATTAGAAGTTCTGTTTATGATGACACCGGTCATGAATTGTACACATGCACGTCGTACGATCATTCCTATACATTATATAATATTTAAAACTATCTAAAGCGAGGCGCTGCGTTAAATACATTACGTTTTTTAATCAAGAAGCAAATCTGACACGACAGTTAAAGCCAATGTGCATGGACGCCGTTGAGCTTTATTTGTAGGTAGTAGGATGTATGTACGAAGAACTACGTGAATTCTTCTGTTGTAAATCAATATCTCAAAGCAACCACAGTAAACTGCCTGTTGACAATGGGCAGAATGCGAACAATGTGATCGGTTCGACTAAGCAAAGAGCTTGTGCTACCGTAGCCATTAGGCAGGTGTGTGGAGGTCATAAAGTATAGTATGAATTCTCTGACCCTCAAGTTACGGCTCGCGACTAAGATATTCTTTGGTAATAAGCGCAGTTGATAAAATTTTCAGCGGAGAAGGGGAATTGATATTATGCGCGCTGTGAAACGCCGTTCCCACATAGAACTGCTAGTTTCAAGCGGGACACGATACGAGCAGGAAGGTCCAAGAACGACAGGACAGCGGATACCAGCACGAGATGGATCCACCTTTTTTAAGACAACATTTTTTTGGATCGAAATCCAGCCTAGTCAGGACAACTAATCCTTTTCCCAGAAGACCGTGGCTCCAAGATCGGGGAGCTGCTGCTGCTGCACCTGCTGCCGGCAATATTGGTCTTAAGGGAATCGTTGCTGGTATGTATTGATTTTTTTTCCTCTCGTTTCCTTTCCATATCATTTCAAGGTCTCGTTGACCATTCATTTCTATAGAACGAGTGTGTTTAGTATGTTTTCTAGAGAAATGTTAAGATATATCGTAACCTCAACTGCCTGAGGCTCAATAAGTAATTAGTGGGACTACTTGGCGTTCGGATAGATCGGATGCAATGAAAACAATGACTTTCATTTTTCTAATTATTTATTACGGCGGTCGTCTGATCATATGTTATTTTGTATTTTTATTACTGTTAAATGTTTGTATTGGTTTTGACACATTGTTATTTTAGTGTTATTCTTCAATTTGTTTGACAATTTTTGTTAAAATATATTATTTTTATACCAGAAATGTGGAATTTTGTGATCTTTATTTAAGATATTTTCTTTTTCTATATTAGAACTATTGTTCCAATATGCATAGGACTATAGTGTTAAGATTCACAAAGTACAGATAGAGCTATTTCCTCTTAGTTAAACCACAGATTTTTAAAATTCCATTGAGATATTGCTTGTACAAATCCTTAAACAAATATACATGATGTAGCAATAACGCAGTGGAGAAAGTATGTTACTCACTTACTTTGAACTGTGTAAGGACTATATTTTTTCTTAGGTGGCATAACTGGTGGTATTGAGATCTGTATAACATATCCTACCGAGTATGTAAAAACTCAGCTGCAGCTTGATGGTAAAGCTGGAGCAGGTAGAGAGTATACAGGAATATGGGACTGTATAAAAAAGACAGTGAAAACTCGAGGCTTCTTTGGATTATATCGAGGTCTCTCTGTACTTCTTTACGGCTCAATACCAAAATCCGCTGTCCGATTTGGAGCCTTCGAATCTATCAAGAACCAGCTGGTTGATTCTGAAGGAAAACTCAATGCCCAAACAAAGTTATTAGCTGGGCTTTGTGCAGGTGTTTGTGAAGCTGTATTAGTAGTAACGCCGATGGAGACTGTTAAAGTGAAGTTTATCAATGACCAGCGTTCAGGGAAACCCAGGTTTAGGGGATTTCTCCATGGTGTTGGATTAATTGTTAAAGAGAGTGGTGAGTATTTTATTACTTTACTATGATTGAAATAGTTTTTTCACCTCCTTTGAAACCATTATGTTTTCTACGTCAGAATTACATGCATACATATATTATCATCATCCATGAAATAAAATCAGCATAATCAGCTTGTTTATCATGTTTCTTTTTTAAAATGGGTATCCTTGATCTTTGCTACTGGGCCATTGATCTGTAGGCCATGCTTTGTTTATCAGTGGTATGTCGCGTCCCCTGTGACACAGTCTAATGTGCGATTGAGAATATTATTTAAAATCATGACTTGTATAGAAACAATATATTTCAGTCATAATCGATAAGACTACGTACACGGACTACTATAAGACAGCCATATATTCATCACTTCCTATAGCTCATTAAGTTTGACGTCGACTGTTCATTTGAAATTCAATAACTTATACCTCGTTTGCCCAACTAATAAATGTATATTGTGTTCGTCCTCGTTCCAAGTGCATTATTCTAAGCCGGAAAAAGGAATTAACTAATGCAGCTGAACGCGTGAACGTTTCACTTAACTGCACGTATAAGAAGCCTGTAACGAGAGATAGAGCTTATCGCTATGTGTAGAACAAGATTTTTATTTAAAGAGATCAACGTGACTTTGTCTTACGTAACTGTCATCATTTGAACTATCACTCAACTAATTGATCTATCTCTTAGATATTACTTTGCACGACCTTTTCTAATGATTTATTGGAATTCTCAATGCAGGTGCAAGAGGAGTCTATCAAGGTTTATTACCTACGGTCCTCAAGCAGGGTTCGAATCAAGCAATCCGATTCTTCGTAATGGAAACTCTAAAAGACTGGTATAAGGGTGATGACAATAATAAGCACGTTCCTAAGCTAGTTGTGGGTACTTTCGGTGCAGTAGCAGGTGCCGCATCTGTCTTTGGCAATACACCAATCGACGTGGTTAAAACGAGGATGCAGGTACGTGTCTTATATTACGTTCTATGAGAATTGAAATATTTTGAAAAACACAATTCCAATATAGAAATTTGTGTATACCTATGGTTATGTAATGCTGTCAACACTGACCAATGGCTGATAGTAGTGAAGCAACCTTGATAAGACTTCCTATAATAAATCCGGACAAAAAATATCCTCTGCACATTGCGTTACGTACTAATGTCGTTTAATAAACTTTTTCACAGGGGCTAGAAGCTGCAAAGTACAAAAACAGTTTAGACTGTGCCATTCAAGTATGGAAGAAGGAAGGACCATTCGCGTTCTACAAAGGAACCGTACCACGATTGAGCAGAGTATGTTTGGATGTAGCTATAACATTTATGGTGTATGATTCCTTTATGGAACTCTTTAAAAAGATCTGGCCTTAATGATCTTGCATTGAATGACACTACTTAAAGGTTAATGCCATTTGGTACCTTTCTACCAGAACAAATAAGTTAATGAAAAAGGTAAAGGAAGTTCTAACGCATGCGTAGAACGATTTCCATAATACTGTAGTATTCGCGTGAGCACAAAGTGCCAATAATTAATACCGATGATCCGACCATGAACAATGAAGAATGAATAATGGACACGTGGATGTTTTGAAACTGTCGCTTTCGTACGAAACAATAATTCTAAAAGGACCCCTTAGAGTAATATTTCGCATCATTTGCGAAGTTCAAATACCGTAAAATGATTAGACGTGATAATACATTATTATTTGTTGTATTATATAGATTGACTGAGTATTGAATTGTAAATTGCCTCTAGAAAAGACGTCTACATCTCTTATAATATTTGATACAGAATCTCTTATGTTTTATGATCATAACTTGTTGCTGCTCGAGATAAAAAATAATCGTGCCCAAGACGATTTCAATTTAACGATTGTAACATTCAATCTAGTGACATATTATCTTGCTAATAAAAGAGATCTCTCTGTGAGTATGACGTCATCTCACTTATGTATAGGTTGAACGACAGAGTGCTTACTGGAAATACGAAGAGAAATAACCGGGTTCTTAATTTTATTTAAACAATTCAGTTGGTACAAGGTTCAAGAGTTATTACTTTGTATTGCGTGAGGTGAGGATATTTCTGGATATATATGAGAAAGAAGAAGTGCCACTTACATTGAATACCTCAAAACTTAGATTTTTACGTAAATGGCATTGCCAGCGATCATTAAAATTATATACATTCCAATAATCATTCCAGCACAATTGAAAACAGGCTATTAATTTTTATACAATGAAACGACACGTGTCTACACACTATGATGCATGGTAATAATTGATCGCAGAGTACTGCGATTGTACATAAACGTACAATGAAGTCTTTGTCATATTTACATAGTTTCCGATTGGACGAAAAATTCAAGATAAATAAAAAATCCTTCGTACTTGTTTGCGTTTGCTCGAAGCGAATGCTTGAGAAATTTTTATTGTAATTAACATTCTGTTATTAGTGTATCTATAAGTTATGAATTATTATTTATCAAACAGATAATATATTGCGCCATATCTATATCAAGGTAGTTTGTCTGATTTTGCTTCCCTTCAATCGTATCCCACGTGTCGTCCTCTTATCGTTATCTTATCTGACAGAATAATCAAACATTTTGGGTATTCTACTGAAAATAATATCAAGTTTCCCATCAAATGTCAAAATAAACAGTAAATTCCAAAATGCATGTTATATAAGAGCATACTATAATATTGTATTAAGACATCAAAAGCTTTCTATTTTGACTATGCATTATAAGGAATGGTAAAAACTTTTTAAAATCCATCTAATTTATTGCATACTCATAGAAATATGTGCTAATCTATTTATATGTGTTAAAATAAAAATATCCAGTTTGGCAACTTAAATTGTAAAAATACAGAAACGAGTATCAACGACACAGTAAGAATTTGGAGCTGTTGTGTAAATGCTGCCTATAGATCAGTAAGATAGTTCATCAGGCATGGCCCAGGGCTACAAATAAGTGTCTATAGTTATGCGGAGTGTGCAGGTAAGTTGGCAGTAGAAGTATAGTAGGCACTGGAGAAGGGATAGAAGGAGTAGGAGCATACGGGATCCGGGGCCTAAGTTCCTCTTTTATAAGTGTGCACGGGGCCTGCTTATGCAGGTACAGAGAGGAATACCTTTACACACCTGTGCCCCACTCTTGGAGCCCAAGGGGGAACCTGGGGTCACATTCCAAGATGGCTGTGCCTGAGGAATGCAGTGGGTGCCCCCCTAAGACGCCTTCCTCCCTCCTTTTTTATTAATCAATCCAATTTATTCGTCCTATCGAAAACAAACCCCCATTTTCTTGGGACCGCGGTAACTCAAGTTTGGGAGCGTTAACGCGCGCGGTACATCCACGTCTACCTATTTGTGAATCGAGTCGAATAATTCTGTGTGGCTATTGGCAAGAAGATTGTAAGTCCTAGAAAGAAGGGCCTTACATACCGAAGCTCCGGTCTTATCTAATGGACCCCCTCTGTCTCGGATAATGCCCACGCAAGAGGATGCTACCGGCTCGTTTTAAACAATGTCTCATAGGGATATCTCTGAGGTAATTAAACAATCCCACTATTCGTCAATTCATTCAAGAGAATTCAATTATTTTGTTCCTATACGTATTCCGTTATCAGGACTTTGAAACGCGGAATATTCAAGGACTTTCTTACTCCATTCATGGTTATCAGAATAGTGTATCACTCTTTAATAATCGTTCTAGGTGGAGCCCGAAGGTACGTCGGCCTTGGCTGCCGGATCGCGGACCTTATTCCTGGAGACGGTGCGACGGAGTAATGCAGCATGCCAGAATGGAGATTATGCCTTGGCTGCGACACTGTACACCGAAGCGCTTGCTCTAGATCCTCTCAGCCATGTATTATATTCAAATAGATCAGCGGCGCGTCTTAAAATGGGATTATTTGCACTTGCACTACAGGATGCTGTGAGAGCTACTGAACTCAGTCCTCAATGGCCAAAAGTATAACAAATTGCATTCTATATTGATACTCGGCTAATACAGTATTCTAAAGTTAGATTTTTTTCCTTTACAGGCATATTATCGTCAGGGTGTCGCCCTACAATGTTTGGGGCGTCACGGAGAAGCCTTAGTAGCATTCAGTGCCGGACTAGCTCGGGATCCTTCCAACTCTCAACTTTTATCTGGACTGGTCGAGGCTTCGTTAAAGTCCCCGTTGCGACCGACATTGGAACCGACTTTTCAGCAATTGCGTGCGATGAAGCTCGACGAATCACCGTTTGTCGTTATTTCCGTTGTCGGACAAGAATTACTCGGTGCAGGACAGTACAGGGCAGCAGCTGGTGTCTTGGAAGCCGCATTGACTATTGGCTCCTGTAGCTTAAAGCTTAGGGGTTCTGTATTCTCGGCTCTGTCAAGTGCTTACTGGGCACTCAATTCCTTGGATAAAGCAATAGGATATATGCAACAAGATCTGGGTACCCTTCATATCCGTAATACTTTTCTGTTGTTCTCCCAAGAGTTAGTCGATGATGCATTTCATAAATATTTTCAGGAGTGGCACGTTCCCTAGGAGATACTCAGGGTGAATGCAGAGCTCATGGGAACTTGGGATCAGCATATTTCAGCAAAGGTAGTTTTAAGGAAGCTCTCACTGCACACAGATATCAGCTTGTGCTCGCTATGAAATGCAAAGACACCCAGGCGGCTGCATCAGCTCTTACGAGTTTAGGCCATGTATACACGGCTATTGGGGATCTACCAAATGCTCTAGCTTCGCACAAACAATGTGTGCAGCTTGTAAAACAAATAGGCGATCGGCTTCAGGAAGCTAGAGAGATCGGGAACGTCGGCGCCGTGTACTTGGCTATGGGGGAGTTTGAAAGCGCAGTGGATTGTCATACGCAACATTTGAGGATAGCACGACGTCTTGGCGATCGCGTAGAGGAGGCCAGGGCCTTCAGTAATCTTGGTTCATCGCATCATTATCGAAGAAACTTCGGCCAGGCTATGGCGTTTCATGAGAACGTCCTTCGAATAGCTCAGGAACTTGGCGACAGAGCCATAGAGACCAGAGCATATGCTGGACTCGGCCATGCGGCCAGATGCGCAGGTAGAGACTGTACGAAAACAGCGGGAAAGTATTCAGTGACGTGCGTGATAAAATCAGAAGTGATTTTTCAGGCGATCTGGCCCAGGCGAAATTGTGGCACCAGAGACAGCTCGATGTCGCCTTAGCTACCAAGGACAAAGTAGCCGAAGGACGCGCTTGCAGTAACTTGGGAATCGTCTATCAACTACTTGGAGAACACGACGCGGCTTTGAAGTTGCATCAGGCACATTTGGGCATTGCCAGGACACTCGGGGATAGAGCTGGCATGGGTAGAGCCTATGGAAATATTGGAAATGCTTATAATGCATTGGGGTATTACGAGCAAGCTATTAAATATCATAAGCAAGAACTTACGATAAGTAAAGAGGTATATTATAGTATCCATTATTTGAAAAATAATAATGCGTTTTATAGAAATTCTTATGTAATGTCCTTACAGGTAAATGATCGTAGTTCAGAAGCTAGTACTCATGGAAATCTGGCGGTGGCTTATCAGGCCGTTCAAGGTCACGAAGCTGCCTTAAGACATTACAGGGCACATTTGGCTATAGCCCGTGAACTTAAGGATGCCGCTGGAGAGGCCTGTGCCCTCTTGAATCTTGCCAACTGTCTCTCATCTCGAGGAAGATTCGAAGAGGCGGTGCCATATTATGAGAATTATCTAATGCTTTCCCAAGAGCTACATGATGTGGAAGGAGAAGCCAAGGCCTGCCATTTTTTGGGCTATGCTCATTACTGCCTGGGCAACCACCGAGAGGCAGTACGATATTACGATCAGGATCTGGCACTGGCGAAGGATTTGCAGGACAAATCCGGAATGGGAAGAGCCTATTGCAACCTGGGCCTCGCGCACTTGGCTCTGGGTAACTTGGACACTGCTCTAGAATGTCAGAAATATTATCTTGCAATTGCTCACATGACTAAACATCTGGCTGGGAAATTTCGAGCCCTCGGGAATATCGGTGACTGTCTTCTCCGTCTGGGAGAAATTGAGGAAGCAATAAAGATGCATCAACGACAATTGAACCTTGCACGTCAAGCAGCAGATCGTAGTTTAGAAGCTGCAGCCTACGGAGCTCTTGGAATTGCTCACAGAGCTACCAGAAACCTGGACAAGGCTCTAGGATTTCATACGCAGGAATTAACTTTGCGACAGGAAGCTGGTGACTTACGTGGAGAATGTCGTGCTCATGGCAATTTAGGTGCTGTCCATATGGCACTAGGTCAGTACACGCATGCGGTTAAGTGTTACCAGGAACAGCTGGAAAGATCACGAGAGTTGGCCGATTCTGGAGTTGAAGCACAGGCATTAGGTAACCTCGGTATAGCCAGACTAAATATGGCACATTACGAGGATGCAATTGGATATTTCGAACAGCAATTAGCTACCCTGGAACCGCTAACTGCTGGCACGGCTTTACTTGACAAGGCTCGTGCCTTAGGAAACCTGGGTGACTGTTATGAGGCCTTAGGAGATCCCGAGGAGGCCATTAAATGCCATGAACAACAGTTAACGGCAGCTACTAGATTAAGAAGCGTGAGAGATCAAGAAAGAGCTTACAGAGGACTTGGTAGAGCTCGTGAAGCATCTGGGAACTTGCAGCAGGCACTCGTGTGCTTCGAGAAGAGGTTGGTGGCAGCTCACGAAGTTGACAGTCCTGAAGCTCGTGGTGCGGCATATGGTGACTTAGGTAGAATACATGCAGCTTTGGGTAATCACGAACAGGCTGTGAGCTGCTTGTCGCATCAGTTGACTTTGGCTAGAGGTTTAGGAGATAAGGCTGCAGAAGCAGAGGCTGCTAGCGGTCTTGGTGCTGTACATCTACTAATGGATGATCCCAATTCAGCTTTACGACATCATCAGCTGGAACTTTCAATTGCTGAAGGTCTGGATGCTGCTGGCTTACAAGCCAGAGCTTGCGCAAATTTAGGTGCTACTCAAGAGGCTTTGGGACAACTCGAGGAGGCTATCAGACTGCAGGAACAGTCATTGAGTCTTGCAGCTGCTGCTGGTGATCAGCCAGCCAGGGCTGCAGCTTTCTCTAGCCTTGGTCGTCTTCATCATCTGTGTGGCGATCTGGCACGTGCCCTTAGCTACTTGCAGTCTGGTCTGTCACTTTCTGAAGGTTTAGGAAGACGTGAGGAAGCTGCACGACTCCGACATAGATTGGGTTTAGTGCATTGGGAAGCTGGCGAAACAACAACGTCGGTAGAGCAGCTTGAAAAGGCTGCGAACCTCTTAGAATCGTTAGATGGATCATCATCACTCATCTGTGGCCAACCGAGCAGATCGGACTTACTCTCTGACACATATAGAATGCTACAGAAAGTTCTTGTGAGTCTCAATAGAGCTGAAGAAGCATTAAATTGGGCGGAACGATCCAGAAGATCCAGAAGTAACAATCTCGAGGATGCCACGCATTACTCAGAAATTATAGACCGTCAACGGGGTATAATTTTGTACTACAGTGAGGCTGGTAGCGAGTTGCACGCATGGTGCTTAGCTCCAGGTCGTGGTCTTCTCAGATTCCATTCAACGCCTCTAGACGATGGTGTAAACCTTGAAAAAAGGGTGTCTGAAGCACGCGAGGCACTACTGAGAGAGTCCAACGAACTCGTCGAGGAGTCCACGAAGATGCCGTCCAGGGGTCATCGTCTAAATGCGAGTTCTTACAGTTTAAGTAGTCTATTCAGTGTGGGATCTGTTAGTTCCCGGGCAGGAAGTGCTCGTTGGGGTCGCGGAGTGAAAGGACCAGTATGGCAAGCGCCGCAACCAATACAATTCCTTTATGACATTCTTCTTGCTCCTTTTGAAGACCTCTTACCACCAGCCAGAAAAGAACTCATCCTGGTAGTAGAGAAATCATTGTACCTTGCACCACTTCCTGCACTGCAGTCCAGTCCTGGGGAGGATTACCTATGCGAAAGGTTCTCCCTGCTCGTAGTACCATCTTTAGCAGCCCTGAGAAAGAGATCCAGGATGCCAATGCCGGAAGGTGGTGCAACAGTAGCTGCGCTGGTCGCAGGAAATCCTATCCTACCTGAGGAAGCCAGAGAAGAGCACGCATGGCCCGACAGTGTCCCTTCTGCAGAAACCGAAGCTGGTATCGTCGCTGAACTGTTGGAGTCACGTCCCCTCATTGGTTAGTACTATATTTACTAACGATATTTCTTGGTAATCTGTTAATAATCTTATTTCTCAATATTTTATTCCACAGGTTCAGAGGCAACGAGATCAGCCGTATTAAGATCCTTACCAGACGCAGAATGCGTACATCTCACCGCACCAGTTCTCTGGAATTCAGCGAGTTTGGCACTGACTGCGGATCAATGCGAGGAACCAACGGAGAGACCAGAGTACCTGCTAAACTGTACAGATATCTTAAGACTGAGACTGACTGCTCGTTTGGTCGTTATATCCAGTGGCCACTGCTGGAATTCTATGGATAACAATAATACAAGCATTACGTCTGATGGAGTGCAACATCTTGCCAAGACATTATTAAACGCAGGCGCTCAATGCGTCCTCATTGGAATGTGGCCTGTGCCACCTACTGCAGGTAGCATATTGCTACGAGCATTCTACAGTGCTATGCTACAAGGTGCCAGAGCCTCTAGAGCACTGGCTGAAGCAATGCAGACTGTCCAACACACTAGACACTTTGCTCACCCAGCAAATTGGGCCGGATGGTTACTCCTTGGTGGCGATGCAAGACTATCGAATAAGGTAAATAAATTTTATATTTAGATTATAACAATTCAATTATTAACATGTGTTAGAATTGTTACTGGACATTTTTATCGGTACAGGTTGCTCTCATGGGTCAAGCACTGGCAGAATTGTTGCGTAGCGGTCCAGAACAAAGTCGTGATGCATTGCGAGTTACGTTGCATCTCGTTGAGAAATCATTGCAGAGAATCCATCGTGGTCAAAAGAATGCAATGTATACGACTCAACGTAGTATAGAGAATAAAGTTGGTGCGGCTGCTGGTTGGAAAGAATTGCTCATGTCAGTAGGATTCAGATTTGAGCCTGCTGGCAATGGTATCCCGTCCTCTGTATTCTTTCCACAAAGTGACCCCGAAGAAAGGCTGACTAGATGCAGTGCTAGTTTACAAGCACTGTTAGGATTAGGTGCTTCTTCTTTGCATGCTCTCGTTAGACTTTTGCAGGTACGGATAAAGCAAACGCGAAGCAAAAATATTAAAATGTACAAAATACATTTTTTATTTATATCTCTTTTGACTTGCTCAGGTACCGGAGGCTGCCGAAGATGTTATTTCCGCTATGCGTCGAGCCAGCTGCGCAACGGAAGGTCAAGAGGTTACGCTACCGGTTCGTGTCTGGAGAGCTGCAGGATCTCATGAATTATTTGCTAGCTTAGGATTTGACCTCATGGAAGTTGGACAATCAGAAGTCACACTGCGAACCGGAAAGCAAGCATCACGAAGAGCCGTGCAGTTTGCTCTTCAGGCGCTTCTCGCGCTATTTGGTACAATATTCTTTATAAATTCATCTTTTTTTAAAATTTGAATGGTATTACACGTATAGCAATTATTTTACAGATACGCAAGAAGCACCCAAGAGTCTGAGTCTGGATTGCAGCAGTTCTATGGAGAGTCTGGCTTCCGTTACTCCCACCGAAAAAAATTCACTTGAACGTCCAAGACTAGGAGGTGCATTTGCAAGCTATGTACGACATCGCGGTGAACCGGATGGCAAAACAACAGAACCACCGAACATTCCAATATCGCGACAAATTTCTCAAAACGGTGGAGGTACGGATAATTTTCTATTTTCATAAACAAATAGCATCCATCATCAGCGAATAGATATGTGTTTATATGAAGCACTTTCAGGGGAATCCGATGCAGCCTTTACGCCAAGTCCTCCGATAGCACTGAACCTAAATCACCAAACGCGAATAAGGAATCTCTACCCTGATCAAAGTGCCAGACCTGGTTCAAGTTCTAGTAGTTCAGCCACGGATTGGGACAATGGACATGCGACAGTACTACGAAGACAACCATTGCCACCGTTGCCAGCCACAGTTTTAGAAAGGCTCAGTGTCAGGACGGAAATTGGACCCAGCTCACCCAGGAAACCGCGTCATCCTACATCCAACGAAGACATAAGTCCGCAAACGGAATCCTCGCAATCTACCGAGGCCCATCCTCACAATCTGAGAAATTTGGCGACCTCTTTAACAAGCCTTACGCGTGAACTAACACCTACAATTTCTGAAGTGTACCATGAGAGAAATCTAGGACTTGGCTTGGCACCCTCCCTTTCGAAACTTCTGGAAGAAGTCGGCTCCGTCACGGAAAATGACCAGAATCAGATAGCCAGACCGGGTCACAGTCAGACGCAGAATTGGTTGCAAAATGAGCCAGAATTGTGTCGACGCGATGAGGCTGATGGTAGATCTATTGCTGAATCGCAGTGTAGTGCTACAAGCTCGAATAAAATACACAGAAAGGCACCGCCGCCGCCAGTATAGATTATTTATGATATACTCGTATGGTTGGATCGCGAGATCAGTTGCAGTGAGGGTCCAACCTGCTTATGCCTTACAATTTAAAAGATTCACCTGAATATAGAAGTGATTTCGCGTTCCAACCGTAGATGCAAGCTAAGAGTATTAATGCGGAAAACAGTACTGGGTACCAAAGAGAACACTAGATAAGGTAGGCAGATCTAAAAAAAAGAAGAAGAGGAATATGGAAAAGGATGTGGGACAGGATCGCCCAGTGGATATTTAAGCTAAGTCTGATTTAGAAGAAAAACGAGATGCTTCGTGTGAACGTGTTTGCTGGGAAACACGCATTGAGAAATACCTTGGGCAGTAAAGTAAAGAGAATTACTTGAATTGATACCCAATACTATATTTCTATACTCTTAAAAGTGAACTATGTACTATATTACCCCATAAGTAATGTATGTGTAAGATATTGTACTATGTATGATGAATTCAAAATAAAAATTCGTACATCGCACATCTACAGAATGAGACTATGAAAAATTTATTATGCTTAATTAATAAATTAGACACCATGTATTGAATGTTTGCTGTATATGCTCCAAAAAATTGTTAAGTACTCAGCATATGAGTAACAAGCATTTTATAACGAACTACATAATTAGTGTATTGTTTCTACCAATATGATATTATATTTATGAAATTAACTCACTGTGTGTAGAGTATCAATGAAATGAATGTCATTCTTGAAATTTCTTAGTGCTGATTAAATTTTCCACATACAAAGATAAAATCCTTGTCCATATTCCCATCATTTATTCGCAAAAATATCAAAACAATTTTAAGTGCCCTGTGACTTTATCAATTAACTCTATAGGACCTGGACCAATTCCACATACAGTTCTGCTACCAGAGGCAATCTGTGTACGCCCTGCATCTTGTACAACGTTCACTAGAAGGCCAACAGATCTAGCATGGTTTGCTAATTCTAGCAATGCAACCTCGTTGTCGACCTAAAAACAATGTTTCTTTCAATGATTATCAAAAATTTATAATTATTTGTAACTATCACAAAGTGAATACCTTAAGCGTTATCTTTGCCTGACCACAATCCTCCCAGGCTTTCAATATAGCAGGATGCTTTTGTGCCGCCTTGTATGCAGCAACAGCAGCATGTGCACACTGGGCAGCAACTTTTCCTTTGCCCATTTTCAAGTCAGTCCTGATAACCAAAACAAGCTTATGATCATCATCTTCAGAACCCTGTAATGAAAAATGAACCTATATAATCTATAACAACAAGGTTTAAAAATATAAAGTAAATATACAAACTGTGACAATGTCCTTTGCAAATATAGCCTCACGTGTCTGCTCACTTCTTGTTAATTTATACACGCAGAAACTTATCGCAGCTGCTAGAGCGAAGATGACTTTTGGATCAGTTCCGCGTTCAATAATCTCCCGCAGAATATCCATAATATTCTCTATTTCATTGGTGCTTCACTGACAATTCATTTGCAACAGAAAATCGTAAAAAAAATGCTTCCCGCACGTGCCACACCGAACTTCATATACCATACTCTAAATCTGTGTACTAAGAGACAGTACTATATTTCAATGTGAACGGTCATGTACTACGGTTTAATTGATGGCATACTGAAAGTAAAAATATTCTAAGCATTGAATGAAACGTTAATAAATTTGATAAAGCTTTCTTTGGGTGTGTTTCAAATCATACTGCGAGTGCTGCGAAATGGTCGAATTTTTTTGTATTGTATTTGAGAAATGTTTAACGATATTCAAAGAACTTGCAACACAATTTGAAACACACCCTTTATGTTTACTATAAGAAACTAGAAAACGACGGAGGTCTCTTTCATCGATAAAATACATCCGGGCTGATAATCTGGGCGCAGGCGCTGAATATGACGTCACTAATACGAGACAAGTAGCGCTACTGGAGGCGTTTCGCGTTGATCTGCTGTCAGTCAACAGCACTTTTTGGCACATAACGCTTTTTTACAGATATTAAGGTAATTTTTTATATAATGTGGATCGTTTCATAGAATTTATCCTCCTCAATACAATTCAGTCGTTTATCATTCGCAATATACTTTCAATAAGATTCTTTTTCTTTTGCGTAACTACTTTAGGACTTCCTCGACGTAACCGTTTGTCGAAGGAGTATCCGCATCATTTATAAAACTGGACATTTTTTTAACAATGGTGTCACTATTACTTTGCTTTAGCTGTTGAGTATGTTAAATGCTTTTCTGATTTCCACAATATTCTGCTAATAGACTCTAATACGTGTTTGTACGTGGGTACAGTGCGTTTCGGAGTTAGCGCAGTTTGGCTATAGATACTGAGCATTGATCCACGAATTTTCGCTATAGGAAGGCTTTATTTAATTTTACGATAAAGCCGATTAGATTTTAGTGTGTTGAGATTTCCTTCATTGAACTAACCAAACCGTTTGATTTATTAATTTTGTTCATAATTCATCCTTAGACTGTCAAAATGACGGATTCCAAGTATTTCACAACTACAAAAAAGGGTGAAATTTTCGAGCTTAAATCCGAGCTTAACAATGATAAGAAAGAAAAGAAGAAGGAGGCAGTGAAGAAGGTGATGTCACATATTATTTTATTATAATACTTTATAATTTTTAATATTGAGGCATGTAATTAAAAAGTGTATAAAAAGGTACATGATTCGTTCAAGTTCGAGCTGAAATATTTTTTTTAATAATTTGTTAGGTAATTGCTTCCATGACTGTTGGAAAGGATGTGTCTGCATTATTCCCTGATGTTGTGAATTGTATGCAAACGGATAATCTCGAGCTGAAGAAGCTGGTATACCTGTATTTGATGAACTATGCAAAGAGTCAGCCAGATATGGCCATCATGGCTGTCAACACATTTGTTAAGGTAACGTGGCATAAATCGTTAGCAATATTTCATCACATTTTGATAATGCACCTTTACTCTTTCTACATTATAACACCTGGGTGATGTTAAGAATCTCTATCAATATAGAGGCAAGCTGGAAAATGTCTTTGCAGCAAAACTTTATATAAAGCTCAAATTTCTTAGTCTGAGGAAAAGCGTGCAAATCCTTTTACAGCCTGCCTTGCATCAATATTACAGACCGTGCTTTGCAAATAACATCAGTTTGCACAGAGCTGTCTGCGTTGGACTATAAAGCAAAATGAGTTTTTTTTTCAATTGAATTGTTTATTTTTCAAAGGGCACGAGACTGGTATTTGTTTAAAACATGGTAGCCCTATTAATAATATAAATACTATCAGCTCTGTCGATTCAATTCACATGGGGAACTATTTATATCAATTAATTTTAATGTTATTTCTCAAAAGGGATTTTATGTAAATTCCAGGATTTCTATTCCAACATCTCGTAAAAAGTGGTCACAAATCACAACCCAATGAATATATATTATTTAGGTGTTATTAAACGATGCTTCTGTTGTATTGTCTCAGTACAATTGTAAATAGTCATTTAAAATTCGAATTTGTCTATTCCACATTGAATACACGAAATTACTTTTGAATATTATTAAAGACTATTTGATGAGCAACAGTTTTGCAAGGGTATCATCATCAAAGATCAACTCTGACAATATATAAAGAGTATCATATTTCATATAATTCCCTCTCTGATATTTAATAAGGTTTCAGTAGTAGATATGATTAACACGATTGTATTACTTATCGTGACTTTATATGTGCTGATGAAAGTATTTTACTGCTTTTGCTGCAATGACTAATCCAGGTTTTTAATCATTTGGGCCTAGGAAGAAGTTGCAATGCTGTGTACATAATGCGGGGTTATTTCATGTACTGCACAGCGAGCATGTATTACTTTCGAGGGGAGAAAAATAATTATTATAAATGTTTATCATTACTATATGTGTGTGTAATTGCACTGCACGGAAATTTTGTCATCCTTCTTAGAACGAGAGGTGATATGACTTCTTTAGGATATCCCTCTAGATAATCTAAGAAGGATTATATAATCTTTTTAATTGATGTTATAATCGTTGTCCTTCTTCTTGTTTTTCCTTTACTCACTTCATTAATATTCTCGTTCCAATTAAGAGCTTAATGCATCACAATTTCCATCTGTAAATAATAAATGTTAAACCTATACGTGTTGCAAAGATGGAGAGCAGATAGATCAAATATACTTTATGTCAAGAAAGTAAATGCCTCGTGCTCTTTTTAAAATAACCAATTCAAGTCGTGTACTAAGCTAAGTGGCTCATAGATGTAATAATTAACAACTAAATAAGAATGGTGACGGTGACCAATTTGACCTTTTTCGTTCTGACACGCAAAAGGAGCTAGCGACATCTCCAATGACAAAGGTACCCATACCATTTTCTATTTCGTTAAAACTCATGGGTTGAAATAGATAGCCACTGCTGTGACTAGACTTGAATCCCTGGCTTGCCCGATTTTTGCGTAGGACTGTGAGGACCCCAATCCCCTGATCCGGGCACTGGCTGTTCGTACTATGGGCTGTATACGCGTTGACAAGATCACCGAATACCTGTGTGAACCCTTGAGGAAGTGCCTGAAGGATGAGGATCCGTATGTCCGCAAGACCGCAGCTGTTTGTGTTGCCAAACTCTACGACATTAACGCAGCATTAGTCGAGGATCAAGGATTTTTGGATCAATTGAAGGATTTATTGTCGGACAGCAATCCAATGGTGAATTACATTCCAATGTGTTCTTGCCGCAGAGCCACTCTGTGGTATTCTGTAATCTATATCTAATAATTTGTATATTTTTTTAACTTTTAATCCAGGTCGTAGCTAATGCTGTTGCCGCGCTCTCTGAAATCAATGAAGCCAGTCCCAGTGGACAGCCGCTTGTGGAAATGAACGCACAAACTATCAACAAATTATTGACAGCTCTAAACGAGTGTACTGAATGGGGTCAGGTCTTCATTCTTGACTCGTTGGCAAATTATTCTCCTAAGGATGATCGTGAAGCACAGAGCATCTGCGAGAGGATCACACCACGTTTGGCCCATGCTAATGCAGCAGTTGTGCTCTCTGCTGTAAAGGTACATTCCATAAAATAGACTGCATAATGAACCATCAATTGGCCAGTACTGTCTATGCGGAACCATTTTAACATCTGGTTTCACTAGGTTTTGATGAAGCTAATGGAGATGTTGCAATCTGAGTCGGACTTCGTTGGAACTCTTACAAAGAAATTAGCACCACCCTTGGTGACGTTATTAAGTTCTGAACCAGAAGTGCAGTACGTCGCATTGAGGAACATCAATCTCATCGTACAGAAGAGACCAGACATCTTGAAGCATGAGATGAAAGTCTTTTTCGTAAAGTACAATGATCCTATTTATGTGAAGCTAGAGAAGCTCGATATCATGATCAGATTGGCCTCCCAAGCTAATATCGCTCAGGTTCTTTCTGAACTGAAAGAATATGCTACAGAAGTTGATGTTGATTTTGTGAGAAAAGCTGTAAGAGCTATTGGGCGTTGCGCTATTAAAGTGGAACCGTCTGCAGAAAGATGTGTTTCTACGTTGCTGGATTTAATTCAAACCAAGGTAGATATCATATAGTCACAATCATTGTCAAACAGACCTTTTTACTTCTAAAGAATACTAAAGAATTGTATTCCATTGTTGATAATCTCTTTATTCAGGTTAATTATGTGGTTCAAGAAGCTATCGTCGTGATAAAGGATATCTTTAGAAAATATCCCAATAAGTATGAGAGCATCATTTCGACGTTATGCGAGAATCTGGACACCCTGGATGAACCGGAAGCCCGTGCTTCAATGATTTGGATTATTGGTGAATACGCAGAGAGGATTGACAATGCCGACGAGCTTTTGGAAAGCTTCTTAGAAGGATTCCACGATGAGAATACTCAAGTGCAGCTACAGCTGCTCACGGCCATAGTAAAGCTCTTCCTGAAGAGACCCACGGATACTCAGGAACTTGTTCAGCAAGTTCTTAGTCTTGCTACTCAGGATTCCGACAACCCTGATCTGCGAGATCGAGGGTTTATTTACTGGAGATTACTCAGTACCGATCCTGCTGCGGCGAAGGAAGTCGTCCTCGCGGAAAAGCCTCTTATTTCTGAAGAAACGGATCTACTGGAGCCAACCTTATTAGATGAACTCATCTGCCATATTTCTAGTCTGGCCTCAGTCTATCATAAGCCACCCACTGCATTCGTGGAAGGACGAGCCGCCGGTGCTAGGAAATCCTTACCAGCTAGAAGCAACTCTAACGAAGACTCCACGCAACGCGTCAGTAATCAACCCCAAGCTCAAGTTATTCCTGCCCAAGATTCTTTGATTGGAGATCTTCTCAGTATGGATATTGGTGAGTCTTACTTGCGACTTATTTATGTAAATTGTAATACTTGTGACTTGAACAAATTCGTTTGTTTTTAAAGGCGGGCCAGCTATCGTGCCTCCTGTACCTGCCAGCCAACCTGGTCTGGGTCTGGATCTCCTGGGTGGCGGCCTGGACAGTATTTTGGGAGGACCAGATCCTGCACCAGGATCTGCTGCAGTTTCTCAAAGTACAACGGGACTTCTTGGGGATATTTTTGGTTTTAATCAGGGACCAACATGCTACGTACCACCCAAAGTGAACTGGCTTCCTGCAGAAAAGGGCAAAGGATTTGATATTTGGGGTACTTTCTCAAGAAAGTAAGACAATTCTATATTGCATTCTTAACAATATTTAGATCATTCTCAAAATTGCATCATGTAAGATATTAAATTGTTCAATAGAAATGGCCAGATCAGTATGGATATGACATTCACGAACAAAGCTATGCAACCTATGGGCGGTTTTGCTATACAACTCAACAAAAACAGCTTTGGTCTCACGCCATCTGCACCCTTGCAAGTTCCTGGTCCTTTGGGACCCGGTGCTTCCATAGAAGTCAGTATACTCTTATCCACGGCCGGTGCAGTACAGCGCATGGAACCATTAAACAATCTCCAGGTCGCCATTAAGAACAACATCGACGTATTCTACTTTGCTTGCATAGTTCCAATGCATGTATACTTTACGGAGGATGGTCAACTAGATAAGAGAGTATTTTTGTCAACTTGGAAAGACATACCTGCTCAAAATGAAGTGAGTTAATGATAATGAAATCTTCCAATAAGAACTTTATAAATAGCAGATAAAAACCTAACGAGAATATTTTTATGAAAAAATAGGTTCAATACACATTGAACGGCGTGATGCTCACCGCAGATCAGGTGGTACAGAAGATGCAGCAGAACAATGTCTTCACCATTGCCAAAAGAAACGTTGAAGGACAGGATATGCTCTATCAGTCATTGAAATTAACAAACAACGTTTGGGTATTAAATGAACTAAAAATCCAGCCTGGCAACCCAGATGTTACGGTAAATCTATTTAGATTGATTGCTAACATACTAAATCGATACAGTTGAGAACTGAAAATCAATTTTTTTGTTTCAGCTTTCTTTGAAATCTCGTTCTGTAGAAGTTGCTCCAGGTGTTTTTCAAGTATACAATGCAATTCTACATTCTTGAATTTTTGAACCATTCCATTATTATCTATTAACTGACATGAATCTAACCCATGCTACGCAAATATCATGTTACTGAAGACCATTCTACAGATGGTTTACAAAGAAACACTTGTTCCATACATTCAGTATAACATGTATCATGAATTCTAAAAAGCCCAGCAATAGAATTTATTCCCTGTGAAACTATGAAGAAAAAGGATACGATCTTAATTTTTGCTGTCGGTTCAGTGTGGCAATGTAATTGTATTAATTGTAGGCTATAAGATGTACTATACTTTATGAGACATTTAAAATATTAATGGACATAAAAATTGATTTATTACCAGTAATTACTATTGACTTTAACCTTCCTTTAGCCCATACATTTGATCACACAGTTTTACATGAAAATTTTTAAGAACTTGGGTATAATGAAGGATATGATAAGATGCAGACATCAGTTACGTTTTTACAGTGTTTATTTACCGAATGTAAAGCGAGATGTTGGGTATGTCACATAAACATTAGCATTGAACCTTCCTCCTGAAAGAACATCCCTCGGTAAGACGAGCCTTGCCACCAGTTGATGTGCAGAGTATCGTGCGGCAACCATCGCATTCAACAGCATGTTGTGCATGGGAGAAAATTGTCTTGATGGCGTAGCAGCCAGGACATTTGACGTCCATAAAATAGCTGTTAGGTTTCTGAACAAGCCTCTTCAGCTTATGTTTCCTCTTCTCCTCAGCTGGAGTTGGATGAAGAAAATCGCGAGCCAAAGGCATTCTGTAAACAAATAAGAATATGAAAATGTTCGTGATAAACAATTAGAAGAATCAAGAAACTCATAAAAATTATATTCATACGTCAATGCGAAGTAGATGTGAAATGTCGACGAGGTTAGTCGAGAATTTAATGACGGACTACTATGGATTTCATGTTTAGTGTGTAAAGCATATCAACCCGGGTTGCTGAATGTTTCATAACATGATGCAACCGGTACCAGTACCGTCATAAATATATTGTATCAATTTCAAAGATAACAAGAAGAACACAGTAAAATGTAGGAACACATTGAATTGCAAGAACCAAAGCTCTGTCGGGTGCACCAAAACGTTCCGACGAAAGGCACATCCTAGTCTTATGGTATGAAATATTCGATAAACAGAAAGCAAATAGTCCTTGCAAAACAAAACATCCATTTTAGTATAGTTACTTACGTTATTTACTTCGTATTTTCGACGATATTACAATTATATCTCTAGCCACGTGCACAGCGCGACGTACTCGAAAGAAAGAGTCTGGAAAAGAACGAAGCTTATGAAGCGTTTATCTAGAGAGAATCGCGCATTGTAAAACCCCTAGAAACTTCTAAGATCGCAGTGCTGCCAATATTACCGACGCTTTGAGCGGATGAAACGAAAACACTTGTATAAGCCGGATAACCTTAACTTTTTTTTCTTCTCAATAAAACGCTTGGTGATCAACCGTTTTTTAATATGAAAAAATATTCGACCGTAATGGGCCGGACAATTTTTATTGTCGACCGATTTGGTTCCATAAGGGTTGTAATCGATGCGAAATCCATTGAGGTCACGAATATTCTAATTGGAACGGTGTGGTCCGTAGTTTTTCTTCAAAACAGAAGAAAAACCATTTGTGGATAAATAGTGGGGAGTCATTTAACGCGTTCCGTGCCGGATAATTTTTTTGGTTAGTTTCCATGCAGGCAGCTTGGGGCGTATACGCCCCACACGGCACGAAACGTATTAAATGGTGTGAATTTTTGGCCGGACAAATATACTATTTCTGAACCAATTTCGTTCTATGAAGTCTTAATCGAAACGCAATCGTTTGGTGGTGATTAGTAGTTCAATTAGAACGTTCAGTGATCAATCTATTGGTTTCTAAGATTTAAAAAACCTTATCCGTGAAGGTTTATTATCACACTCGCGTTGCATTGCATCATGACGCACTCCGTTGGCCAATCCGAAGAGCTTAGCGGAATACGTTATATAAACGTTTTGCGGCGAATTACTAGTCTACCAATCACCACCAAACGACCAGCAAAGAATTAAATGAAAAAAAGGTAAAAAGTTAAGGTTGTCAGGTGTTTAGATATTAGTAGACCTGGTGAAGATGAACAAAAAATTATTAAAAAAATTAAAATCGAGTTATTTCAAAAAATGAAATTAAGTTTCTTTTAATGTATTAATGAAATTCAGAACAAAATTAGTAACTAATTTAATAAGAGAATATAGAGACTTTATCACTCAATAAAATACACAAATCAACCCGGATAGCACATGATATACTCGGAATATGCTAATTTCATCCTCAATATTTGAAATACATAGGTATTCAATATTCTCAATAGATCCCAGTACATTTTGAGCATATGCAGAGAATACTCATACGTCCTAAGAATATCATTGTGCTATCTGGGAAAATACAGATTATCTTCTAACAAGTTGCTTGAACAGTAGTGCAGAAAACTTCACAATAAATTGAAAGAATATAGTTCAAGAACTTTCCAGTAAGGTGAACGAATACAGTGCAAAGAACTTTCCAGGAAGGTGCACGAATATAGTGCAGAAAATACTTACTTTGAATACTCAATCACTGGATAAAGTCACTTAATAATTGAATCCTTTTTAAAGTACTTTTGTATTTTCGCTCTTGCACTTGAGATGTAAACCGTTCGTTTGTCAGAGAAGAATTGGGGCCCAACTCAAGAGATGTCGCTTATATAGTATTCGGTATATATGCTACAAAGCTCCTCCGTGAAGCGTCGTTAACGTTCCAGAATTATGATGTATATAGAGGGATTGATCGAGTGCACCTCTGTCTCTAGAAAGTAATCAATGAAAAATGAGCTCCTCATAGGAAGAAACATTCTGTATTCTTCTAAATGTTGCACATGTTTGGTTAATCCTCTCTAAATCCTGCACGATGGAAACGTAGTCATAGCGTCTCATCTACGACAAATTTAAATAATTTGTTTGCATTGTTTGTAGGTCGTTTTTAGGCGTTTGATAGTCCACCGTTTTGTTTATATTATTAAAATAAATTTTCTTAGGGAATTTTGTTCAAGTTATCCCCTTATTAAAATGTGTTATAACTTAATCTTTATTTCATGTCTAATCGTTTGTAGGTGCTTTATAGGTTATTGACGATATGAAATAATCGATCCCTTAATCATAAGGAATGAATGAAACTTTATCTAGGAAATTCCCCTAAATACCCACATAGCACAAAGCATCGACGTCCAATGGACGTATAAACGTCCTATATTCATCCGACGGATGTTTTATGCTATGTGGGTAATGATCCAAGAGCTTCTAGCGCGCGTGCGTATGGACGAACGGGCGGCACATTCAAATAGTGAATTTGTGGGTGCTTCCCAATTGTACGACTTGTGTCGACGTATGTCGATAACGTGTGCTCACATTCCTAGGACAATTGGAACAGCGGGTGTAGTAAAAATGGTTAGGGCCAGTCACATTCGTCAAACGCGCGTCGAACGCGAACTGCCGACCAATGGTACATCGCATCCACAGGAATTCACATTGTATTATTGATCGAAAGTGCGTTCGAACGCGCGTTCGCGAGTGTGAGCGGGCCTTTGCTGTGTACGCGTTTTGTCGACTTGTCTATCACTAAACAAATGTGCACAATTGTCCACACTCTGTTGTTCAATTACGACACTTGTCAACAAAACGCGTACACAGCATGGGCCCGATCACACTCGTCAACGCGCGTTCGAACGCACTTTCGATCAATAATACAATGTGAATTCCTGTGGATGCGATCTACCATTGGTCGGCAGTTCGCGTTCGACGCGCGTTTGACGAATGTGACTGGCCCTAACCATTTTTACTACATCCGCTGTTCCAATTGTCCTCAGAAATGTGTGCACACGTTTGTCGACATACGTCGACACAAGTCGTGCAATTGGAAAGCACCCGAAATGTAGCTGTCAGCGAGCATTTTTTCCCCGCCAAAGAAAGATATCTTTTGCCGCATGGAGCACTGGTCGTAAATACAATCCTAAAGGAATTCATTTATAGTTAAAGTGGAGTTAATTGTAGTGGTTTCCAAACGCATCTGCATTTATTATTTTTTCAAGCATATCATTACCGACAAATTACAATACCATCATCCCACAATAAAATCAATATTGATCCAAAGGATTGAACATTGGGTGTGTTCCGATATTCGCTTAAAGCGCTGCGGGCATGGTTGTGTCTCATTCTATTGCATGTAAGTAAACAGGGACACAACATACTTGCAGCGCCTTGGGTGAATATCGGAACGCACCTATTGTTGAAGCGCTCATTCGAGCTTGCACGTTGGCAACATTACTTAAGGGGACTAGGGAAGATTGAAATTTCAAAAATTGGCTCGTTTGATTGCTTGTAAAAAGGCCACGAATGAATGTTTTCTTTTTTGGGGGTATTTATTATAACATTATAAAATAAGAAAATCAATTGAAAGATGTTCTCAGGTCAATAATATTGGCGTTTCAACGTAATGAGGCAAATTAAGTAAAAACAGTTGTTTATAAAATATTGTTTCAAGCTCTTATATCTTACCAGAAACAATTTCAAAGCTTCGCCTGTGTCTTTGTTTGGTTGACTATATTCTGAGAAATTAAATCGTCTATTTCAGTGGAATCGAAATTATATTCCGTTAAAATTTCAATTGAATGTTCTCCAGGATTTGGATTAGGCCCACGCATAACAGATGATACTCCTGGAGAACGAGATAAACGTGGGGCAGGTTTAGGTACTGCTGAAATCTGTTTATTAATTAGAAAGCTTTCATTGTGTTTGTTATGTGGGTGATGAGGCGCTTCTTCTAATGATAGTACAGGAGTTACGCATGCATCTGTCCCATCAAAAATTGCACACCAATCCTCTTGAGTTTTTTCTTTAAACTTCTCAGACAATTTAATACGATTTTCTTCAAACTTTTCAAATTGAGGCACTTTATCTTCAGAGAGTTCTAATTTCTGCAATAAAGTGGCATAAAATTGAGGCTCGATAGCTCCTACGGACATATATTTTCCATCTTTGGTTTGATACGTATCATAAAAATGAACACCAGTGTCTAATCTGAAAAGGAGAAGTTTACTTTTTCATTTTTACGCAACAAATGTAAACTGTTGTCTTACAAGTTCTTTCCTCGTGGCTGGCCCCATAATCCAGGAATTTGTTGAGATCTGTAGAGCCAACTACCCAAATATGCAGAACCTTCGACCATACTAGCATCTATTATTTGACCTAGGTTACTTTGACTACGTTCAAACAATGCTAGGATAATTCCTAGAGCACATGTTAAACCACCACCTCCAAAATCAGCAGCAAGATTTATTGGAGGTGTAGGCTTTTCACTATGTCGACCAAATAACGATAATAATCCTAAGTGCCAAAAGTTTTAAGATTACTAATAGTATTAACATGTTAAAATGGACTTTATAACATTATTTTTACCAGATAATGCTAAAAAATTGATGTCATGTCCAGCCATGCTTGAATAAGGTCCATGTTGTCCAAATCCAGTTAATCTAGCATAGATTAATCTTTTGTTTCTTTTCATCAACTCTTCAGGACCCAAACCCAATTTTTCCATGACTCCTAAAATAATTACTAAATTTAATCAAGAATTTATATAAATGCTATGTTTTTTGTTGAATTCCATACCTTTTCTAAAAGGATCTATTAGTACATCATTCTGATCACATAATTTTCTAAGGACATCAGCCCCCTTTTTTGATTTCAAATTTATGGAAATAGATTTTTTTCCATTCCCTAAGCAATCAAATGTTTCTAAGGATGGCATAATCTAAAAAATATAGTCTAATAACTATCCTTGCGTACCATCCGTACCAATGATATCTACACATGGACCAAACATTTGTCTTGCTGGGTGAAGCTAAATTATTGACAGTTTAAGTGTGGGACAGAAATAGTAAAAAAAGGGTGTATACCTATCTTTGTTTGACATTGACAGTGCGGTGTTACTATCGTCGTTTTGACAGTGTCGCACTGGTGCTAGCATAGTCAAAGCAAATGAAGAACTTTCAGTCTTCAGTAAAACATTGATATTAATCTCTATTCTTACAAGCAGTGTTATAAGTGAAACGGTAGGTGAAAATCTAATTTAAATTGGTTCTATTCAAATCACTGCTATTTCTTCATGGTCTCATGGATAACATGTCAGTTTTGTAATGCAAAGGTTTTGATTTTATATCCCTGTTATGGATTTTTCTCTATTTCAAATGTTTTGTTTATTTTGGGGGCCTTTTCAATGGACAGGCACAGAGCTAGAAAACTCGACACAAAGCTAAATCATAGGCTCTTTTAAAAACACTCTGCTAGAACTAACCGGGTCCGTTTTTGTATTGCGTTGTCAACTGTACCTCTGAACTGGAAAGCTTCCTCTATATTTTACTTCTACGGGATGGGATAGTTCCAATAGCATTTCATATTACAAAACACGTGTATATTAGATTTACGACAAATTATTTAATCCATAATTTTTTGGATATCCCGCGTCACCGAGGAGATATTGATAAAAAGGGCGAGCCCCCTGTATTCTGTGTCTGAAACGAACTATATGGCATTTCAACCCCTTTTAAAACTTCTATGCTGGTTCCAGCATATCTCCAGTGCTCACTCTTACCGTCAGACATAAAGTCCCATAAGGGTTTATAACAACTCTTTACTAGTATCTTCTCGATGCCCGCGTTTATTTCGCAACAGCGACATATTTGGCGCGCATACGTTCTGCGCTTGAAAGGGTAGTCTTCTGATGGATCTTGTCGGACACAAACTGTCAATAGTTTGGCTTCGCTTGACAATAAGGCTAGGATATAGAATGTTTAGTCTATGTATAGATGTGTTGATCTGTAGATATTCTACCTTATCCACACGAATTACAGATGCTCCAAAGTCAGCCAAAATCATTCCACAGAAAGGTGCTGGTGCTAGACCAGCCATTTCAATAACTCTTACTCCCTTTAGTGCCATATCAAATACTACCTGCAACTTTAAAAGCAGTAACAACAACTGTATTAACAAGACACAACTTCTTTTTCTTTTAAATCCTATCAACTACTTATAAACCTCCTGCGAAAAGCTGGATATTGAAAGAAAATATGCAATTTCAATCTGCATGAATAATCAGATGATTCCATTTTCTTCGTGTGATTTGCATACATAATTATTCACTATAAACGCACCGCCTAAAAGGATTCTATCATTGAAATCACATACAGACAGGTTAACCTCAAGTGGTGCATTCGCCGCGAATAACCTATAGTCGTTATCCGGCATCAGAGTCATAGGGTCTATTTAGGCCTGATCCAGGGGATATGTCTGTCAAAAAAAGAAGTCATACGACGACTATAACAAGAATTTTCCAGTCCCGGACGTAAGAACATGTGAGATGAAGTGCTGTGCCTAAGTCAAGGTACAAATACGAAAGAGGAAAATATGAACATTTGCATGTGCATAATTGGCATTGACTACATTTATACGGCGGTCCTGTTTTGATTTAGGATATATTCCGTAAATGAACCACGGTTGCGGTTCGAATGGTTATGGTACGGCCGTGGTAACGTGTGGTCAAGGAGCGGTTACGCACGTTTTTGGAACACCTAACCGAGCAGTGTCGTGCAGTGGTTACTTTTGGTTTA